>PIJE02002087.1:14305-21805 GCA_002895965.2 Coryphaenoides rupestris | reverse complement strand
ACTTTATCCATAATCACACAAAATAATGTATTGTAATTCCTACAAATAACCACGAAGCTGCACAGGTTGCAATGTGCATTTTCAGGGAGTTCAGGGAGTTCAGGGAGTTCAGGGATCTCGAGATGGAGCTGAGACTGTTTCGCTCACACTTTTCAGGTCAACCCTTCTTGACAATGCAATGCGATGCGATGCTGTGTAATGTTAAAGTGGAATATTACAAACATGAGAAAGGAATAAAACAAGTTGTCCTAAATCTCTCAGACACTAGCCTTGTGTATATACTGTACATATATGCATATACATCTTCGATCACATCCGAAGCATTTTGTTAGTGCGGCCCCCCCGCTAAGTAGCGTTTGGTCTGGTACGACCCTCAACCTCTAAAAGTTGAGGGTCGAGTTTTGACGTCCCTGGTTTAGAGGATATCTCTGTTGTTGTGATGCACTTCTAGATAGCTACTGGCACTCTACGAACAAAGAGCCCTGATTAAAAACGTCTTCTTGTTGCCATGGCTACTCTGGACTCCCAGAATACTACCACTCAATTTTGTATTAGATTTTTTTTAAAGAACAAAAAAAAAAAATGCGTTGTGTTGTTACACATTCTGCAGTGATTTGTATTTTATTTGTAGGTTTATGATTATGATTCTGACTATTATTGTTAATATGATGTCGGGGTATTGATTGTGCTCCACCCTCACCTGAAGGTCGCTTGGTGAAGTGTGAATGTACCTTTGTCTCCAGACAATTCCGATTCGACACGATCCCTTAACACACAGGTGGTTTCCCCGGCCGACGCTGCTCGTAAATGTTTGGCTCTATTGATTTTGTGTTTCTGAATCGTTGTATCCCCCTTGTGTGTGTTTGATCAGGCATGTCTCTGGCCAGCAGCAGCAGCGTGACTGGCGAGGAGGGAGCCAGCGTCACTGTGCAGTGTCTCTACAGCCGGAGATACAGGTACAACATGGCCGAAGGGTCAGGCTGGGGTCCGCTAGGCTCGACCAAATCACCTCCCCTGTGGCTGTGGTTCCTCACGTCGTTCGGCCGACCTTTAGAGTAATGCGTCTACTCCTCCTCTTCCTCCTGCTCCTCCTCGTCCTCTTCCTCCTCCTCCTCCTCCTCCTCCTCCTCCTCCTCCTCCTGCTCCTCCTCCCCCTCCAGGGCCGGTGAGAAGAGCTGGTGCCGCAGCGGGAACCACGACTCCTGCGTGTTCACGGGGACCGAGGGCCGCTACGACGGGCCCTCGGTCGCCATCGCCGACGACCACGTCAGCGCCTTCACCGTCACCGTGCGGCGTCTGCAGCTGGCGGACGCCGGCTGGTACTGGTGCGGCGTCGGCCAGGAGAAGATCGCCGTCCACGTGGTGGTCACGCCTCGCCCCTCCACCAGTAGGTCCCCGGGAAAAAAACATGGAAATAACCATTTTAATGGGACTCTATATATTTATATTTTTATATTTAGGTTGATGGGGATTCCACCATGCTACATTACCTGTCATCATTATGTGCAATATTCTTAATATTCTTTATATCATTTGCAATACTTCAAATTCATTCATTATTATTATCATTATTATTATTACTACCCTTTTATTACACTTCAATTATTGCCAACTTGTTTTGCTGACTGACTGAATATCTTATCTTACCTTAGACTCACAGTACATTTGTAAATCTGTTCTTTTATTTTAATTATTCTACTATTTATTTCTCTATTGTTTATTCTATTGCTATGCCACCTCTGGCACAAGAATTTCCTTCGGGATTAATAACGTTTTATCTTATCTTATCTTATCTTATTCCGAAAACCCTGGGGATACAATTTTAAAGGAATACCTCACACCAGGTGTGATGATAATAATAAGCAATAGCAAACCTAATGTAAAAGACATTTTGGATACATACATAATATAGAGATAAACACATAATAATACAGTAATATGTTGTAAATGGTTGAAACACTGCCCCTAGTGGCTACTCACACAAACAACAGGACATCCTGTTAACGAGGGTTCTCTCTGATGTTTCTCCACCGTTCTGCTGCAGCGCATCTGGCCATGTCGACCTCTGACCTGCGGCCCCGCCACCCGATACACGGCGGCATGGAGACTCACGTCGTTCACAAGTAAGGCCCCTAAAATAACTCGCCTCATCCAACGCCAGACTCTGACTCCAGACTCGACCGCCAGCCACACACACACTCCCGTCGAAGTTGTAAATTTCGCCCGACGCTCGCCAAACAGCCTGAGTGGCTTCTTCCGGTTCCCCTTCCTCCGTTTAAGTGTCTCGTGCGCAATTTCCCGAGTCCTTTACACACCTCCTCCTCCTCCTCCTCCTCCTCCTCCTCCTCCTCCTCATCCTGTTGAAAGCCCTTCACCGCTGAAACCTGTGAGAGACTCATAACATTACATTAAAACACAACATTCCCATAAATATATAAATAAGTAAGAGCAGGTGTGTAAAGCTGCATTCAAAAATAGTGCTAATCTATTTGGCCTTGTTTAAAATGGATATGAACATCCTCTGGTGGATGGGTGTCCTCCATGCAGCCCACACAACTCTGTGACCCTGGAACACAGCACTTCTAATCACAGAGTCGCCACACACACACACACACACACACACACACACACACACAAGGACACACACACACACACACACACACAAGGACACACACACACACAAGGACAAACACACACACACACACACACAGACGCAAGGACACGCAGATGTTCACTGTGTTATACAGCGTGTTGTGTCTAGTCTGAGGTTGAATTTAGTTGTACACCTGTGTGTGTGTGTGTGTGTGTGTGTGTGTGTGTGTGTGTGTGTGTGTGCCTGTGTGTGTGTGTGTGAGAATGTCCTAGAAATGTCAAGGTGTGGAAATGTGGACTGTCAGGATATACATGTGATTTGTGCGTCAAGTATTTATTCATCAATATCTAAAATTCAGCTCTCTCCTCTGTTTGTGTGTATGTGTGTGTGCGTGTGCGGGCGTGTGTGTGTGCGTGTGTGTGTGCGTGCGTGTGTGTGCGTGTGCATGCGTGTGTGTGCGTGTGCGTGTGTGTTCGTTCCAGGCACGTCCAGGAGATTATAGCGGTGTGTGCGTCCATCGTGTTCGTCGTGGCCGCGGCCATCTTCGCCAGGAGGAGGTTGAGGCACCACAGTAAGCAGTCCACAGTTGACTCGAACGCACGGCGACACACGAGTCTGTTCCCGTTGTTGACACAACACAACACAACACAACACAACACAACACAACACAACACAACAGCACAACACAACACATCGTCTCACGTTGTTAGTAGGCTGTCTGCCAGCAGTAGTACCGGACGCACAATGGAGCCCCAAAGGTGTTCCTATAGTCGCACATGTTGCCGTCCGCGGGTGCAGCTTGTGTTGGTTGCAGAAGTGCTGACGACGGGGGGGGGGATGTTCCCTGTCTGTCTGTTCCCAGGGAAGCTGCGATGGCTGCTGTAGACAGAGGAGCTGGGAACCGCGCTCACCGACCAACGTTAGTTTATTTTGCAGACTTTTTGTTGGGATACTCACACAGCAAAGTTGTATACATCCGTACATTTGTGACGTTGGTGGGGAGGGGGTGGCGGGGGTGTGCGGCTGTTTCAGGGGTTGGGGACGTGGGGACGATTGTGTTTGTGTACTTTTATTTGATTACCGTAGCATCTTTTGTCATTTTCGTGCTATTTATTCATTTTACTTACCTGCCCAGGGACTACAGGCGGAAAACCAACACCAATTGGTTTTGGTGTCGGCCCGCCGTCGGCCCGGCGTCGGCCCGCGGTTGGAGGAGAAGAGGCTTTTATTACTTTTTAGGTACTTCGGTACTTGGGTACTAGCAATCATGTTTTGATTTTTGCACCGTTGCTCTCTGAATATTGTGCGTATTGTCGTGTTTGGTGTGTAGTTGGGTGGTGTAAGCCGATTCGATGTGTGTTGATTTTTTGTTCGTTGATTGTAGGAAGACATGTGCAATGCAGACATTTCATGAGGCGCCCGACGTTTGGGCCGGGCGGTTTATGCGTGTTTGGTTTCGACTCGGCCGTGGTGAACCGTTGGCATTGTGGGGATGAGTGTAGTGGATTTTGGTTTTTGCTGCGAGATAAGCGTCTTACAGCACTGAGGAAGTGCTGTGACTCTGGTGAATGCTCGCTCTTCTGGTGCTTCTTGCGTTGCTTTCGGGTGTGAGTGCCGTTCGAGCAGCCGGCATGGGCTTGCCCGACGGGCCGCCCGCCCCACGCAGTGGCTCGGGTTAATTAGCCCTGTCGTGCCATTTATTCGCCTCGTGCAGGATGTAGCTGTTAGTTAGTGCGCAGGATGAGGCACCCGGGTACAGCAGCCGGGTTATGGTGTCGGGAAGGATAGGCGAATCTGGGCTTCAATTATAAAGGGTGCGTGCTTCGCGGTGTGCGATAGAGGTTGAATGGTTCTCTGGCTGCTGCTGTCCGGCGTGGGCCCGAAATAATAAGGTTCGGTTACATTGTACATGGTGGGCGAGTGGGGGTAAAACTGACATGGGTGAATGTCAGCGAGGTGGTCGATGTGGCGTGAGAGTGGTACGAATGTGCGAGAGATGGTGCTATAATGAAAGAGAATGGTTACACGGAGGCGTGGTTTGAGGGTTTCTAATGGTGTGCTTGGTTCGAATAATTGACAGATTGGCTCCCTTGATTGACTGATTAACCCCTGGACCTCGACTTTGAGTGGTGTGTGTGTGTGTGTGTGTGTGTGTGTGTGTGTGTGTGTGTGTGTGTGTGTGTGTGTGTGTGTGTGTGTGTGTGTGTGTGTGTGTGTGTGTGTGTGCCTGTGTGTGTGTGTGTGCCTGTGTGTGTGTGTGTGAGAATGTCCTAGAAATGTCAAGGTGTGGAAATGTGGACTGTCAGGATATACATGTGATTTGTGCGTCAAGTATTTATTCATCAATATCTAAAATTCAGCTCTCTCCTCTGTTTGTGTGTATGTGTGTGTGCGTGTGCGGGCGTGTGTGTGTGCGTGTGTGTGTGCATGCGTGTGTGTGCGCGTGTGTGTGTGAGAAAGTCCTAGAAATGTCTGGGTGTGGAAATGTGGACTGTCAGGTTATACATGTGATTTGTGCATCAGGTATTTTATTCATCAATATCAAAAATTCAGCTCTCTCCTCTGTTTGTGTGCGTGTGCGTGTGCGTGCGTGTGTGTGCGTGTGCATGCGTGTGTGTGCGTGTGCGTGTGTGTTCGTTCCAGGCACGTCCAGGAGATTATAGCGGTGTGTGCGTCCATCGTGTTCGTCGTGGCCGCGGCCATCTTCGCCAGGAGGAGGTTGAGGCACCACAGTAAGCAGTCCACAGTTGACTCGAACGCACGGCGACACACGAGTCTGTTCCCGTTGTTGACACAACACAACACAACAACACAACACAACACAACAACACAACACAACACATCGTCTCACGTTGTTAGTAGGCTGTCTGCCAGCAGTAGTACCGGACGCACAATGGAGCCCCAAAGGTGTTCCTATAGTCGCACATGTTGCCGTCCGCGGGTGCAGCTTGTGTTGGTTGCAGGAGTGCTGACGACGGGGGGGGGATGTTCCCTGTCTGTCTGTTCCCAGGGAAGCTGCGATGGCTGCTGTAGACAGAGGAGCTGGGAACCGCGCTCACCGACCAACGTTAGTTTATTTTGCAGACTTTTTGTTGGGATACTCACACAGCAAAGTTGTATACATCCGTACATTTGGTTGGTGGGGAGGGGGTGGCGGGGGTGTGCGGCTGTTTCAGGGGTTGGGGACGTGGGGACGATTGTGTTTGTGTACTTTTATTTGATTACCGTAGCATCTTCAATTTGTCATTTTCGTGCTATTTATTCATTTTACTTACCTGCCCAGGGACTACAGGCGGAAAACCAACACCAATTGGTTTTGGTGTCGGCCCGCCGTCGGCCCGGCGTCGGCCCGCGGTTGGAGGAGAAGAGGCTTTTATTACTTTTTAGGTACTTCGGTACTTGGGTACTAGCAATCATGTTTTGATTTTTGCACCGTTGCTCTCTGAATATTGTGCGTATTGTCGTGTTTGGTTTATTGGTGTTAACCGATGTCATTGTGTTATTTTTTGTTCTTGATTTAAAAACATTTCAAGTCAACATTTCAAGTGGCCCGACGTTGGCCCGGCGTTATTATCGTGTTTGGTTCATTGGCGTTCTTCTCGTTGTGTTAAACCGATGTCATTGTGTTATTTTTTTTTGCTTAACATCTTTACACACTAGAATGCTGTGACTCTGTGAATCTTCCTCTTCTTCTTCTTCTTCAGTGGTGATGCTTCACACCGCATGGCTCCACGGCCCCCCCACGCTGCCTCGTCTAATTACCCTTCCCTCCATTTATTCTTCCTCTGCAATTATTGGTTAATAGTGCAGGAGAGCACCCGTTACAGCAGCCGGGTTTGGTGTCGGAAAATAGCAATCTGCTTCAATATAACATCTCTCCTGTGTCATAAGGTTAATGTTCTCTGTGCTCTGTCCCTTGTGTGTATTCATTACATTTACATTGCGAGTGGTAAATAAAACAAAAACAAAACTAATCTAATTCACAGTTGTCGATTTGCAAATGTACAATTGCAGATATTCTATAATAAAGAAATGTGTACACGAGGCGTTTTTGAGTTTCTAATGTGAGTGTCCAGCGCTTTAACCTACAGAACCTACAGACATTTAGAATGTAACCCACTTCAAGCACTGCGGTCAAGTGAATCTCTTGGAAAGAAAATAGTTCTGTTCTGTTCTGTTCTCCATGTCTTGCTTGTTGTGAGTCGTCGTGGCGTCGGTTGGCCACTAGGTGGAATTCTGCTCTCACATTAATCTTCTGCGCACTCGACTTTTGACTCGATAATGACGTCATAATTAAAGGGTTACATTGATGAGCCAAACGTAGAATCTGCTCGTCTCCGTGGCTACAGCTAATGCTAGCCCAACAAGCAGCAGCAGGATTCAGCGGAAAAAAATAGTCTCTTTGTTCATTAAAGTTCTTCATCTTACCGGCTGTGATTTTGTAGAAGGATCAGGTTCTGCACTTTTTGCTGAAGGTCTCAGCGGCGTCTTAAAGCATCAGTTCACACAACCTTTGTTTGTTTAATGTGCGCTTGTCGGTACTGAGTCCGTCCCTCTGTATGGTCCGTGTAGGAACGCGGCGGGAGCAGATTAGTTCCACCCAGCTGATCCCAATTTCTTTGTTTGTTTGTTTTTGTTTGTTTCTTTGAGTTTATATTTCCTCTTCTTTATACAAAACTCCAATTTGACTCAACAGTATGAGGATATGATAATGTCTATTAATTGACAAACATTGTTTTAAAGTGCTCTTATTGATAAATGTGATCTAACAGAGGTAAATGGCAAATATTAACCATATATGCTGTCTATATTGCTTGTAATTGAGATAAAGTAAACATCTGTTAAGTATTTTTTACATAAGTTGTTATGGCTTTATTGATTTAAAAACTCAATAATGCGGTGGGTCC
>PIJE02002086.1:67906-84675 GCA_002895965.2 Coryphaenoides rupestris | reverse complement strand
TTTGTTCAGCAGCATACCGTCTCCGCAACAACAGCAACAACAAAAGCTGGCCTGACGAAGGCTTCATCTCCTCGATGTTATGTGATCGGTTGGATGTCCCTGAGGTGTGTTTTGGTCGGTACCTACTGCCCCGGGGGCGGCAGTAGCTCAGGAGGTCAGAGCGGTTGTCTGGACACCGGAAGGTTGCTGGTTCGATCCCCGGACTCCGCCTCCTAGCTAAGTGTGGAGGTGTCCCTGAGCAAGACACCACCTAACCCTACCTGCTCCTGACGTGTTGGTTGTTACCTTGCATGGTTGGCATCGCCGTCGGTGTATGAATGGGTGAATGTGAAGCAATACTGTAAAGAGCTTTGGATAAAAGCGTTATATAAAAATGCTAACCATTTACCCTTCATGTTCAAAGTGCCGTTCTCATGTCTGAGAACTGTCTGACCAGGGCGGCCTGCTAGCTCCACTTAGTTCAGTGCTATTCCGGTTCTGGTGCGCTCCTCTCCGGGCGGAACCCGCAGCAGAGAGCGCTGAGCTGTAATGAAGACGGAGTGACTCAACACCGCGAGGCTTCAAGCGCTTCTGCGGATCAGGAAGACCGCAGCAGAAGTCCACGGGGGGATGGATGGAAACGCAGAGGAGGAGGAGAACAAGGAGGAGGAGAACGAGGAGGAGGAGGTGGAGGAGGAGGAGGTGAACGCGGAGGAGGAGGAGGAGGAGGAGGAGGAGGAGGGAAAGAAGGAAGGTAATTCAGAGAGAAAGGGAAGGGGGGTGGGGTGTGTGGGGGGGTTGGGGGCGGGGCAGGATGAACTGAGCAGCATGCGGCTGACCGCAGCAAATGGACCACAGGCGGTACGCTAGGCTGCTTCCCACCACAGCTAATCATACACACACGCACGCAAACACATGCGCACACACACACACACACACACACACACATTTACGCACACTTACACACACCTATGAACATGCTGAAGTGTGTTTGTGTGCGTGTGTGTGCGTGTCTCTGAATACTTGCCGCTAACGCGTTAACATGCAAACACATGCCACCCCTAATCCACAGAAGACAACACGCACACACACGCATACGCACACACACGCACCCCCCCCCCCCCCCCCCCCCCCCCCCCCGCCACACACACACACACACACACACACACACACACACACACACACACGTGTGAGACACATGGTAGGGATCTTACTAGGCAGGGCAGGGCTGGGTGTTGCAGAGGTGGGAGCCCACCGTGAGTCTGGTCTGGGGGTTGCACAGGGTGGAGTTCACCTGCACCTTCTGGTCCTGCAGGCAGATGGCCTTGGTGGAGATACGGCCTGCGAGAGAGAGAGGGGGGGGAGAGAGAGAGAGAGGGAGGGAGGGAGAGAGGGGGAGAGAGAGCGTGAGAGAGCGAGAGAGCAAGAGAGAGAGAGTGTGTTAATAGAGTGATAGAGCATATTGAATGGAAATCTTTTGTAACCTTTGTGTTCCTTTCGATTGCCCTTTGATCAATGTAATGCCAACTGACACCCAATAACAATACCTTGCTTCGAAATCGAGAGCCAGGGGAGATGAGGGAATTACCCCGGTGTGTTAGATCTCTTATTCTGCATCTGGGCCTAACCCTCACCACACCAGCAGTAGAACATGCCTCAACTTCCCTGTTCACAATCCCTGTTGCACACCGGCTCAACGCTTGGCTGGCAGATCGAGCTGCGGCAACCTGTGCGATCCGGCCCTTAACCCGGGACACCAAACCTGCACGCCAAACCTGCAAACCAAACCTGTAAACCAAACCTGCACACCAAACCTGTAAACCAAACCTGTAAACCAAACCTGCACACCAAACCTGCAAACCAAACCTGCACACCAAACCTTTTGCGATGCTGCCCTGAACTGCTGCCAACATTGCCCTTGTTGACAACCCACTGAGACACTATCGCAAGGCTACTCAATACAAGGGTCACACATCATGCAACAAAAACAAGCATGAGATATTATAACATACGTGTGCAATGCAGAGTATCTAAACAAAATAATTCCCTTTTGGACACGGTTAGTTTGGCTGATCTGTTTAGTGTGCGTGGTTGACGATGTTCCATACAGTCCTCCACCTCCGAGGAGAAGCCCTTTGCCATCGCCTCCAGGCCTGTATGGTAGAGCACAGTGCTGGTGTGCTTTTCCTTTAGTGTCTCACCCTCACCCTCACCCACACCCACACCACCACATCAACCGCAGGGCAGGCAGAGGAGGACCGAGTGGGTGGGGGATATAGTATACATAGGAAACGGCGAAAGGGCGATAGAGAGAGCACGGAATTGACAGAGAGAGAGAGAGAGAGAGAGAGAGAGAGAGAGAGAGAGAATGAGAGTTGAATGGGTGGGTGGGGTGGGGGGAGATAGAGGAATTGAGATCAGTAAGTTTGCCTGCCTGCCAACGGCTGCGGACCCCTGGGGCCACTGGAGAACGGGTGGTGAAAGGACCACGCATGCAGAATCACCCTCCCACACACACACACACACACACACACACACACACACACACACACACACACACACACACACACACACACACACACACACACACACACACACACACACACACACGCACACACACGCACACACACACGCACACACACGCACGCACACACACACGCACACACACGCACACAGATTCTATCCATTGACAAGAGAACAGTGTGGTCCAGCTTTGCACAAAACGTCTCAGTTGCGAAAGGTGCTTTTCATTAACCCCCAACACCATGGCTCCCCCACCGCCCCCCTGCCATGAACCATACACCCTGCGTCCAGACACAGACCCATCTGCACACACAGGCAGTTGTCAGTTGCTCACTGATATAAACCTGGAAAAAAAAACACGGACACACACACACACACACACACACACACACCTCCAGCGCAGGCAGCGGAGCAATCGGAGCGGACCACGCCCCAGGTGTACTCTGGCTTCCGCTCGCTCCGAGGCAGCGTGTATTCCCACACCACACCTGGATTCTTCCCCTGCAGGAGGATCTGGAGCCAGGAGAGAGGAAGAGAGGGAGAGAGAGAGACAGAGAGAGAGTGAGAGAGAGTGAGAGAGAGAGAGAGTGGATCAGTGAGCGATGCTACTTTCGGGGGCGGCGGTAGCTCAGCGGTTGTCTGGCAACAGGAAGGTTGCTGGTTCGATCCCCGGGCTCCTCCTCCTCCTAGCTAAGTGTGGAGGTGTCCCTGAGCAAGACGCCACCTAACCCTACCTGCTCCTGACGTGTTGGTTGTTACCTTGCATGGTTGACACCGCTGTCGGTGTATGAATGGGTGAATGTGAGGCAATACTGTAAAGTACTTTGGATGAAAGCGCTATGTAAATGCAATCCAGTTACCATTCTTATGTCACTCTGTTATGTCCAACAATGGCTGTGGAACTGCTATATAGCCGGCGAGTTGTCAGGGCCTGCTTACTGTGTGTTCTGCTGAGCCCCGAAGCTTAACTGTCGCTCTTAATGAAAACAGTCTCTTGACAGATCCCTGTGATCACAGCAGGGTTCCCTCGTGTGGTGCCTCCGTAAAAAAAGTACTTAGAAACTCCACACAAAATACCACATATAGACTTGGGGTGGAAAAACCTCTCCTGTCATGTTGGAAAAGTATTATTTGTGTAGAATAATGTGGCGGCCTGTGTGTGTCTGTGATCAATCGGTTGTTCCTAACGTCCATGCCAAATGTCCAAGTCTGTTGCGTTAAATAACACCCATCTGCCTAGAAGACCGTGAGCCATGAGCCCTAAATGACAGGCTCCACGCAGACCTGTGCCCACGGCAGGCCGGTGGCACATGGGCAGCAAGACGTCTGTCAGTAAATTACAGCAAGGAAGCGTTTGAGGAAGAAGCAGCGATCAATGACCGCACGGCCAGAGCTTGGCTTGTCCCCGGAGCTCACACTGGTACCCAGTGTTGTGCCTGAACGTGTTCATATTTTGGGCGAACGTGAACTGAACGTACTGTATTACTGCCTGATGAACGTTACTGTGAACGCACGCTCTCTCAGTTTAACTTCGTTCAATAGGGTGCCAGATTTCTATAGAGCCTTCCAGGTGAAAACCCGGCTAAAACACACCTAAATCTCAAACAGTCCGCCTGGACCACTTTTGTTGTTTTGGCTGTAAAAAGTGTCAAAGTAATTCAAGATTCAAGATTCAAGAAGACTTTAATTATCCCGAGGGAACTTATCGTGCAGCATAAAAGTCAGAAGGAACACAGGGGAGAAATATACACCACACAATATACAGTACTATATAATGTTACTGTGAGTAAGTGCTTTTGCCCCTTTTTTCAGCATTCCTTGAACTTTCAATATCTGGCAGCTATTTTGCATTACTGTATGTTATAGGTATGTAAAAACAGTGTTTAATCAAGAAAAAATAATAATCGGAATTGGATTTTTACAGGCTTTTTACTGAAAACACACTTTGAATGTCCATGACGAAAGGATTTGACATATTCAATATATTCAATGACAAGTAATATATCACTCCACAAAAGATTGTGAGCCTTGGGCATTTAGTGTCCATTCTGTGGCCTCTTTTTTCTCCTCATGTCCAGGTGTTTTTGGTCTTCATGATTTCCAAATCCAAAAAATGAGAAAAAATGTCACCTGGTGATGGATTACCAACATTGAGAGGGGATTGAACACCAAGGTTTCTTTTTGGTGTAAACCTGGGAAGATGAGGGACTACATCAAGGTCTGCCACAGTTTTCCAAGCACCACGATGCGATGACCGGCTTCGGGCGTCGCCGACCCCGCCCGGGAACCTGACCCAGCCCGGGAACCTGACCCAGACCGGGAACCTGACCCAGACCGGGAACCTGACCCAGACCGGGACGGCTCTCTGGTGCCCTTCACCAGAAGGCATCCTAAAAGTAATAGAGACATAACATGAGGTCAGATCAGATGTAAAATCACAATACAAGTAAGATACATTTAGTAAAAATAAGTAAACCAAGATAGATGTTCAAATATTGAACATGACATTGTTTGAAATTATCTATTGTAACTTGCCTGTTCAGCAAGCAGCTTGTAAACACACTTGTCACACACACACACACACACACACACACACACACACACACACACACACACACACACACACACACACACACACACACACACACACACACACACACACACACACACACACACACACACACACACACACACACACACACACACACCCGACACCTCCCCTCCCCCACAGGACATCCCAACACCTCCTATTACACATTCTATACAACAATAATATTACAATGAAGTTGAAAGGTTGAGTGTAAGTCAACATCGTAGTAAAGTATGTGAGGTACAATGTGTAGACTTACTGTGTTCAGTATCTCCTTCATCTGTCCGCAACCAATCTGCTGGGATGACCGTTTCTCCGGGCAGATCTTCTCAAAATTGAGACAAACACCGCTCTAAACACTCTAAACACTCTAAACACTCTAAAGACACTCTAAACACTCTAAAAACACTCTAAATAATACTAAAACCGATATAAACACGACGTAAACAAGCCGGGAACCTCTCTGTCTCCTCCTGCAGCTCAGCGCCTCCTACAACTTTTTTGCCAACTTTTCTGCGCAACTCCGCGCAGTTTACCGTAATAACGCGCAGCTCCTCTGCTTTCAGAAACCGTTGGAATTTCGTCGATCGCGCAAACGCTCGAGGAGTTACGGTAGTTAAAGTGAGGGGGGTGTTTTGGGAGCGCCGGCGCTCCCGTCGGTTGTAGCGGAAAAAACACCCAATCTGGCAACACCAGCCACCAGTGTCTCACTGCCGCATGCGTCATCAAAACAAAGCGTTAAAGCAACAATGGGGGAATGCTGTCCCCTCAATGTTAATGTAAACCCTGGTTGGACAAGGATTCAAAATTGGATATGAAGATGAAATGTGACGCATAGTTTCAGTGTTAAAACTGATAAAATAATTGCTGTCTGTGGTTCTATATGGGCTGTGGCAATAATTTAGAAAAATAATAGCTCGCAGCAACATATTGAAAAAAAGAACTATGAACTAGTTCATTTTTGGAACTGTGAACTTAGTTCAAAATTTTGAATTATGAACTATGAACTGAACTAGTTCATTTTAAAATGTGTGAACTGAACTTTGAACTAGTTCATGTAGAAAGTGAACTTTCCCAACACTGCTGGTACCCACTGCGTGGAACAATCCAGAAACACCAAAGGCCTACTTTGTTCTCTCACTAACTGCACTAACCACAAGCTTTTTAGATGTTGTTTTTTGGAGGGGTTGGGGTGGAGTCGTAAAAAAACCCTCGTTATTTGGACTCGGAAGCGACTTTCATATAAAAATGTTATTTTTCTATAGGAAATGTTGCATTCTAAGCTTCTCTGGGATTGCCGCACATTCTTCGTGTCTCGAATTCTTTATTTGTACATTCAAGTCAAGCGTGAGCAGGGCATGAATGAATACAGACGTACACATGAAGGAGAAAGGAAAAGTTTTGCGCTATAATTATACAGTTCCACCATTATAAAGTTCCAAATGCTTGGATGGAAAGACATCTTCTCTGGGCCACATTCATATAATCAGCATGTGATGTAACCCATTTTTACTGGGAAACGTTCTGGAAGTCTATTACCCATTATGTCGTTGTCGGCTATTGATTATGTTCAGTTCCAAATATAACACACATCATTATGCCTTCATCGGTCTTCGGAACGGTTCCTCTAAATGCTAAATTAGGCTCTGATGGACCTTTAGCCAAAGCGGTAACATGGCCTCCATGTATTTTGTGTTGCTTCTCTCTCCTCTTCATCTTAACACAATAATGTTTTCCGTGGCTCTCTTGAACACGAACCAAAAAAGAAGTTTGAAAGAGAAAACCCTGCCTGACGTGGCATGCCCTCACGAGCGCCCAGCCTTGCAAATCCGCCCTCACCTCACCTCCGCAGTCAACTTCCCGTTCTGTTGGTTCGGGGTTAGCCACACAGCTTGACTCACCTTAAGACCCGGCTCACAGAACCAGAACCGTGCCTCGGAACCGACCGCCGCCTAATACCAGCCTCTCAACAAAGCCCCAACCCCACAGCAGACTAAACAAACAGCACCACTCCCTCGCTAATAACCCAATGCCAACGTGGACAGCCGGGCTGCAAACGTCCGATACGTCTCAAGCATTGGCCTGGCCAAGCTCTCCGCGCCTCAGCCTTAATATCAACCGCGGCGGAGGCCAATATTAGAACGCCAAACCTCAGTGTGCTGCTTTGCCAACAGACACACAGACACTCTTAACCTGAGAGCGTCTGGCCTCAGATGACTGAAATACCACCATTGCCCTTGTTACTGACTGTTAATGTTTTCCCTCCCCATCAACCAAAAACCCCACTTAGTTAAACCAGTTACGTTTTTTATGCTTCAAGCCAAACAACCTAAAAACCTAATTGAAGGTCTGAACTTCTTTGCCTTTTAATGAGCATGCCTTTTAATGAACCCATCCCCTCTTCTTCCATCCCACACAGACCGTGCAGGTCCAACGGGCCCGATGGACTACAGTGCCCTACAGTAAGCGCATGCCGTGCCGTGGATCCAGACACTACGGCTGGGCTTTGCTGGCCGAAAATAGGTCAGAGAAGTGGGCCAACCCAGTGACACATATGAACTAAACAAGCCTGATAATGGCTGACAGAAGCATCCACTTGGATTTAGAATCGCACGCTGTGTTGCAGGACAAATGGCGCTCCGGATTTTTTGGCATGTGGGTTCATATTTTCCACACGGCCGTCCGAAAGGCAAGCGCCCAGGTTTGTTGAACCCACGATGCCTTCAGAGAGGGTAGAACGCCGGGCTCTCTCTCTCTCTCTCTCTCTCTCTCTCTCTCTCTCTCTCTCTCTCTCTCTCTCTCTCTCTCTCTCTCTCTCTCTCTCTCTCTCTCTCTCTCTCTCTCTCTCTCTCTCTCTCTCTCTCTCTCTCTCTCTCTCTCTCACATGAGACGTGATTGATGATTGTTTGACGAAGTCCAAATCAGCAGCAGCATCGTTGAGCATCGAGTGGCCCCTTTGGCTTTTTTTTGGGGGGGGCCCGCTCAAACCAAAGCACTGCTCAGCCAGTTGGTGGCGATGGTGGTGCCAGTGACTCCTCCTAAGTATGGCTGTGGACACTGGAGAGACACGGAAGATTAAATCACTGTTTCCTACAGTCATCAACCCTCTCCCCTCCGCTGACAGAGACCCACCGCATCGCAAGAGTAACCCCCCCACCTCCCAAACTTCCCCAGGACGACCAGGGAGAGCGGTCCGTGTGTTATGTCTACAGACACCCCACGCGTCCCAGCGTCTCCGTGACAACACCTCTTCCCTCATCTCCATCTTCCGCCCTTCTTTTTTTTATTTTTTTTTCTCCCGCTTAAGCGTAACCTTCCGCTCCCCTCGGAAAGCCAAACAGATGTGAACACGTCGCCACGCTTTATTCCCACGCCCGGGATCGTTAACGGCTCCTCCGCTTTTCTGCACCGAGTACGACGAGCCTGTTAAGAGATACCTCAGCAGCCTGACACACACACACACACACACACACACACACACACACACACACACACACACACACACACACGCACACGCACACACACACACACACACACGCACACATACACACTGTTCTATCATCCACTTTGTCTCCATCTGGTCTTACATTCCCTCGCCCCTCCTGTAATTCCTGTGGCGACGCTGAGTCGAGCAGAATGTGTTAAATCCGCAGCGATTCAGCAGGGAGTGAAAAAGCGTTAAAAGTATCATTTCCATTTCCTACTCCTCTGTTCTCACTCTCTCTTTCTCCCTCTCACTCTCTCTTTCTCCCTCTCACTCTCTCTTTCTCCCTCTCACTTGTGGTGCGAAAATAATCCAAGCCGAGCAGTGTCTCGACCCCTAGCGTCTGACAGCGCAGTCGCCGAATCATTCTTAATCTTTTAATCTCTCTCTCCCACTCTCTCTTGTTCTTGTTCCCCTTCCCCTGTGTCTCTATGTCTCTGTGTCTCTGTGTCGGTGCGTCTGTCTGTCTGTCTGTCTGTCTGTCTGTCTGTCTGTCTCTCTGTCCGTCCGTCCGTCTGCCATGGTCCGTGCCGTTGTAATTGCAGGACATACTTAGGGGAGATTACGGGCCGTGTCATCCGCAGACTGCGCTACCGCTGAGCGCTCCGCCGGGCGCACGCGTGACTCGAGGGCCCGCGAGGCTAACCTGTGGACACGCCGCCGTCCTTATCGCGCGAGGAGCCCGGCCAACGTAGCGGCGCCGACCCCGAGGCTACGGCAGAGGGGATTTCGGAGGGATTTCCTGATAGCTGGGCGGTAATAAGGCCGATCTCTGTGGGGAAAGATCCGGGGCGCCGGAGCCTTCCTAAGCGATGCCGAGTAATGAAATTAGCCACGCGCCCGTAGGCGGTGATATTGAGTGTACTATTGTGAATGGCATGATGTTCGTGTGTATAACAACTCCCCCTGGGGTTGAGATTAAGAGGGGATTCTGGGTAGAGGAATCCACCATTCACTTGTTAGCCAACATTTCTGGGAGCATTATAGTTTGGTTAGGATCAAACCAACTCAGATGTGCATCGTATAAAATACTGCATAAAGGGTCAAACGTACACTTTATAGCTGCAATACTGCAGCCCTCTCGTAACCTCGGGAACTGGCAGAAGACTAGCTTGTACACGACTATTGGCGCTGTGGTGGCGGGGGGGGAGAAAAGGTGCGCATCTCCAACATTGCAATTGCTTCCCACTTCTGTTTCCACGGCCAAAGTTCATAATTCAAGTGAAAAGTGGTTTCTCTGACTAAAGCTATGAGCTACACGAACACATCTCATCGGCCTTAACTTACAGACCTGCAACTCAGTAAGAATGAAGTGCTTGGCGTTGCTGTCGAGAGGACGCAGCTTTCCGTCTCCTGTTTCAGAAGGGTTTTCTCGGGAACGGGTAAAAACCTGCTCACACCTCGCAGCGCTGGTCTCCAAACACAGCAGCTGTTTTGAAGACAACAGCGTGTTCTTTGGATTGTAAATGACCCCTGTTTTCTATCCATGTTGCCCCTCTTAGTATCAGTATACAGTATGTACAGTTGTGGTCTGGGGTGGCTCAGGGCAAGAGGTTTAGACCCCGGCTCCTCCTGGTCAAGTGTTTAGACATCCCTGAGGTGCGAGACACCTGACCCCAACTGGTCCCGACGAGCTGGCTGTTGCCTTGCTTGGTTGCCACCGCCCAGTCGGTGTGTGAACATCGGTGAATGTGAGGCACGAATTGGAAAGCTCTGTGGATAAGAGTGCTCCATAAATGCAGTCCATTCACCGTTTACCCTTTGATATCACGGAGCAGTTTAGATTGTGTTAACTCGGCATAATCATGACTCTTTTTTATGTATATTTTTCGGGACTTTTCTTGCCGTTATGGACCGGAGAGGACGTGTTGTGTGAGGGTTGAACCATCTCGCTGCCCGACTCAGTCATTTCTAGTGTTTCTCTTTTTCACCAGGGCTCCTATCTGTAGCCCTGTGTGCTGTGTGTGTGTGTGTGTGTGTGTGTGTTGTGTGTGTGTGTGTGTGTGTGTGTGTGTGTGTGTGGCGGACCACATTGCGATGCGAGTTCTCCACGGGGTGCATGGTGAAAGTGGTGACAAAAAACCCATTTTGACAAATTGAGCAATTTTGCTCAGCCTCTTTCAACCTCTCCTCATTATGCTAATGCCCACCACCCTCCCTTGCTCCACAATGACAAACCATCTCGTCTCCTGCATTTCTATTAACATTCAAACAAGATTTATGGAAATCCTGGATTTATGGAAATCCCACAAAATATTCCACCGCTATCTCTTCCTCTCTCTGATGTTTCACTCAGGTTCTCCGATAGATTCAAGCTCCAAATACGCTCGGATGCTGCCAAATCCGTATGTCTTCCTGTTCCGACATGGCAGGAACCGTACAAGCCAAACTACTGGCTTTAAAGCGTCCCTTCAGACATGACAGGACATGGCATCCATGTTTTTATATTGAGCTGTAGCCACCATCATTAACCCTCATTCCAGGCCATCCTCCTTCTGTTACGTTTTGGATAATGATTAGTCAAAAGAACGATTTATTCTCTTTGTCTTTGTGGGATGTTCTTCTTGTCATGTTCTTATTCTGTTTTACTGGCGCACACAGCTCACGGGAAATAAGGGTGCGGTCGACCGGGAAACTCATGACCCTCTCTCTGCTCAGGTAACCTACCTCGAACACCAGGGTCTCATTGGTGGGCCCGGCAGCGTACAGGCTCTCCGGGCGGTTGAAGGACCGCTGGTAGTCGAACACGGTTCCGCCAAAGTGGAACTTGCCCGGCCAGTCCACGGTCCAGTCCCCCGTGAGGAAGTGCTTCTTCTTCAGGGAGCGGACCGCCAGGTAGCTGGTGGACACCGCCACCTCCTGGATGAAGATGCTGCGTGCCCCCGCTGGGACCGTCACCATGGAGTAGTATTCTGTGGACGAAGGACAAATCTTAAATCGTGTTAAAGTAGGGATCCAGCAGGTGTACTTAGCTAGCAGAACTTCTGGGGGGAGATGGCACAGATCTCTCTTGTGTCCCAGAGATAATCTTCCCGAAAATAAAGTCATTTGCGTGAGTGGATGAAGCTTTCAGAAGGGGATTTTAAGAAGTGTGTTTCTACAGTGTCCGACTCTACACGGTGCTGATTTGACACTTTTGCGAAGAATGTCAGTGACCGGATGGGATGTTTCACCTTCTTCTCGCTCCCGGGAAAAGTTTACTAGTCCTGGCTGAGTTTGCGTTCGCTGTTAGCCAATCAAACGCTTTACAGATCCCCGCCTCCAGCAAGATGATTGGAAACAAATTAAACAAAAGAAAAGTGAAACGCCCTGTTGACCCAGTCTGCTGTGATTTGAGAGTCTGAATCCATCGGTGCATCATGAGGTCCACAGGTTGTGTAGTACATAAACCCAAACCTACCGTTAGCCCTGTGCTGAAGAGTGTACTGGCCCTTGAAGAACTTGCACGTGTTGTTGTCTCCCTTGCAGACTCCACAGGCGTCCAGCGTGGCCTTGGACCCGAGCGTCAGATCACAGCCCACAGCCTGCACAACACAGAGACATCGGTGACACAAGACCTGGGTGGGGGATGCTGGGAAACATGTGTTCGCTGATGAGATGTTTGTTGCCGACTTCTGCTGAGTTAATCTCTCTCACTAATCCCTAATCTTAATGCACATCTGCGGAGTGGTATGTGTATGTGTGTGTGTGTGGGTGTTTGGTGGCTGGGATAAGCAGCCTCACCTGGCCCGAGTTAGGCTGATTAGAGTTTGGTTGGGTGAGGCTGCACACCTGGGGTGCATTGGGGTAATCAATGCACACTGGTTAAAGGGGCCCTGTTACACCCCCAGGTGTGGGCGTAATTAGCCATTACGAGCCATTTCATAATTGTCATGTGACTAAATAAGTCATTATGACATAATGACATCCTTGTGTTGGAGGAGCTCAGGAAAAAGCCACTTTATGAGGTGGGAGGCAGGAGCTACTGCCGCAACGTCGTTTAATATAAGTTCTTCTTTTAAATATCATGCTCACAAACCTACAAGGGTCCACAGACACACACACACACACACACACACACACACACACACACACACACAACACACACACACACACCACACGAGCAGCCGCCCAACGTCCTCACAATCCTTCGAGCAGACGCCGCCCTTTGTTCTCGCACCAGGAGGTGCCAGTCTTTGACTTTGCTCGACATGGCGCGAAGAAGTTCAAAGTCGTTCAGTGATGTAAAAAAAAAAACAATAGAGCTTACCAGACGTCTCCTCTGCGTGTGGAGACACCACGGAGGAGAAGAGACAGAAGAGATAGATAGGAAAGAGAGAGAGAGAGAGAGAGAGAGAGAGGCGAGAGAGAGAGGGAGAGAGAGGAGAGAGATGCAAGAGAGAGAAGGAGAGAGAAGAGAAAAGAGAGAGAGACAGAGAGGGAGAAGAGGAGAGAGAGAGAGAATATCCAGAAGATGCCTCTTTGGCAGATACAATGAGTCACTACAAAGAATTTAAGTACCGTATTTTTTCGGATAAAAGGCGGGCACTTAAAATCCCGTAATTTTCTCAAAAAATCGGACAGTGCGCCTTATTAATCCGGTTGCGCCTTATGTATTAACCTCGAGCGATTTTAATGTGGGAACCCGGCGCTCAAAAATCTGTCCAAGCAGCGGCCGCGTAATGGATTGTCGGCCGCATTACGGGCACCGCGGAGTATACTGATGGATTGTCCCGGCGCATTAACGCGGCTACCCGCGGATATACTTGATGGATCGCGCATACGGCTAATTCGGACGGAGGTGGGCTCGGGTGGGGCGGAGTAATGACTTGATGGATGGGTCGGCGCATTACGGCTACTCGCGGCGTATACTGCCTGCGGGTAATACGTACTGTGCGTCAAGTCATACCGGTAATGATTATGGTGTGTGTATAAGGAGAAGATGAAGAATTTGAATGGATTTGTGGATGAGGATGAACTGAAAAGATGAGTGTATTGTTTTGTATTTTATGTGTTAAACACTGAACAATGTTGATTAATTGGTGTGAGTTGAAAAAAAGTTCGTTACTGACTTGTGTTGCTTAATGTGGCCTGTTTTGTATTTTATGTTGTTACAACTGGAACAATGTTGAGAGTTATGTGAATGAGTTGAATAAGTTCGGTATTTAATCTGACTGTTTTGTGTTGCTTAATGCGCTTAATAAATCGGCGCGCCTTATAATACATTGCTGTCCGGTGCGCCTTATGTATGAAATATGACCCGCGTTTCATTGAATGCGCCTTATATCCGGTGCGGCCTTATGAGTCCTACGAAAAATACGGTAGCTAATTATTTTTATTTATTATTATTTCTTTTTTCTAACAAATTCAGGTGGAATAATCATTAGTGTTGTATATGTGATACCGAGGAATGGTTACAGGGACCCAAAGTTCTTTTTTTCTCCTCAGAACGTCATATCAGTCATTCAGGACAAGCCTCCCCGCTAATCTTTGATTAAAGTGACGCAAGACGGGAGGCGCGACTCCCCAGGCTCACCATCACCAACCCTGGCGCTCAGCCCCTGGCAGCTCGGACCGCCCCGGGACGCCCTGCCAACATGCTCTACCTCGCCTCGTCTCTACTCTTATCCCCTTGCTCCTCTCCTCTCTCTCTCCCTCTTCCTTACTCTCCTCTCTCTTTCCTCTTCTCTCTCTCTTCTCTCTCCTCTCTCTCTCTCTCTCATCTCTTTCTCTCTCTCCTTCTCTACTCCCTTCCCCGTCGTCTCCTCTCTCTCTCGTCTCTCTCTTCACTGGCTGATAATAGGCTGAGCCTAGTGGGGGGGGCGGAGAGACAGAGGGTTGGTTTGCAGGTGGCTACAAGTCTTCAACCGACGTCCGGTGAGCGGTTAGCAAATCCAATTTCAAAGAGATCCAGTCCGATGTAACCTTCGCCGCCCGTTCCCCAGCTTTCCCCTCTCATCCCGTAGTCACGGTGAACTCACGGAGATTTATCGAGAGCCGGTTTGTTTGGCCCGATGACTTGTTCTTCTCGCTGGCGAGGCGACAAAGCGGGAGCAGGCCTGCGCGGTGCATGCATCAAAAGTATGGCGCCGTGTTATCCAGTGGCACAACCTCCTACTAACATACGGACGGCTCAATCGAAAGCTAAACCCTCATCGCTGGAAGTGGGGATGTATTATTGGTGCGGCGCGGGTATCAGGATGGAACGAGGAATCCAAAAACGAAAAAAAGCGCCGCGTTCTTCCGAAAAATAATATCCTTGTCAGTTCTCCTGGACAAGATTCTCCCTGGCAGACGAATCTCCTACTCTGAGCGAGATGTGAGGAGGTTTAGAGGAACATCTGTTTAAGACATTTTAAGCGAACATCAACCAGTTTGTTAAGGAATAATACTTTTGCCGGTCCCCGGAGGGACAAACGCAAATGTGTCCCCAATTATCGTAGCACCGAAGACAAAAAAAACGCCATTCTTTAATGATGCTAATTGATTTACCGGTACACTGATATGTAGACTAGTGCGTGTGTGTGTGTGTGTGCATATCAGGTAATGCATTCCAGGGCTATAAATGCATAGCGTGTGTGTGTGTGTGTGTGTGTGTGTGTTGTGTATGCATAATGAAGCCCAGGTGTATAAATGCACTAATCTGGTGTGTTGTGGTGTATGCGTGTGTGCGTGTGTGCTGCGTGCTCGTGTACACAACTGCATCAGCCTACTGTCTACTTGGTGTAGGGCTTGCACTTTGTTAGTACCAGCCCCTGAAGGGCTTGCCTGTTTGTACTCGGCATCACTGCTGGTCCCGGAAGTCCACCGCGCCCGCCGGGGGCATCGGCTGCAGGTTACACCCCAGCTGGTTCAACGGCCCGCACCCCGGCCCGAGAAACTTACCGTTGTTCTGCGTGCCTGTAGCGGGGTCGGGGGAGGAAAGTAGTAGACAAGAGGGAGAGAGTAAGGAGAGAGAGAGAGAGTGTCAAAGACAGAAGAGTAGAGAGAAGAGAGAGTGGTAAAGCAGAGAACAGCAGAACAGGAGACAGAGAGAGAGAGAGACCA
The DNA here is from genome assembly GCA_002895965.2 of Coryphaenoides rupestris. NCBI lineage: Eukaryota > Metazoa > Chordata > Actinopteri > Gadiformes > Macrouridae > Coryphaenoides > Coryphaenoides rupestris. The sequence goes on along the minus strand of PIJE02002086.1, from coordinate 69,073 downwards.
GAACCAGACTAGACAGATAAGAGAGAGAAGAGAGAGAGAAGGAGAGAAGAGGGAGCAAGAGAAAGAGAAGACGGAGAGCAGAGAGAAGACAGAAGAGAAGAGGAAAGAGAGAAAGAAAGAGTCCCAAAGACAAAGACAGACAGAGAGAGAGAGAAGACAGAGATACAAAGACAAGGAGAGAGAGAGAGAGAGAGAGGGGGGAGAGGCAAAAGACATAGACACAAGAGGGTGGGGGGATGGAGGGGAAGGAGAGAGAGAGATAGAGGAAGAGAGACCAACAGTATCGAGATTCGAGAAACATAGATTCTGATAATACGTTGAGTTTTCTCACAATCACGCCAGGAAGGTGATTCTTGGCGTTGGTTTTTGTGCTCACTTTTAGGTCTGATGTGATTGACTTGTGTAGCTGGAGGTTTAACTGTCATGTCTGTCTGTCGTCTGTCTGTCTGCCTGCTATCGTGTCCTGTCCTGACTGCCGACTCTGTCTGTCTGTCTGTCTGACTGTGTCGGCCTTTATATGCAGCTCCCTGCCATCTTGATGAGCCTTCAGATTAACAAGCTAAAAGGGAGGATGGCAGCACTGTGTCCCCTCCTCGCGTCGACATACAGTGTAGCTAGAACAGCGTGTTGTAAACAGTTTATCGAACCTCCACCATCGTCCGTCTCCGTGATCAACGACAGCCCGGACACCACGGGCAATCAGAAGGAGCCAACAGGTCGAGCAGTAGGCGATGTGTACACGACTGACAAATTAAAAAGAAACAATGTTGTCTCTCCCTGCCCGTGTTCAGGCTCCGCTCAACAACCGTCGCCGGGGTGTAACAACTCCAGACCCAGCAGAGAAAACTTGGACCGGAGCTAATTTAGTAAATGTACGAAAAAAAACAATCCCAAGGGTAGCTTGGGGTCATTAGGCGCGCGCGACGACACACACCACACATGTCACACACACACACACAGCACATCACACGACACACCCAACAACACACACATCACACAACAACACACACACACACCACACACACACACACACACGTCAACATATATCTGGCCACACATGGACATATATGCATAAGGCCCACCCCACCCCCCTGAAACGCAACAAACAACGTGGCAACACACTGACACACACACAACACACAAGCAACAACAGAAGCACAACGATGC
>PIJE02002086.1:62500-67881 GCA_002895965.2 Coryphaenoides rupestris | reverse complement strand
TAAAGGGGCCCTGTTACTAACCAGGTGTGGCCGACGAGTGTGGCCGTAATTAGCCATTACGAGCCATTTCATAATTGTCATGTGACTAAATAAGTCATTATGACATAATGACATCCTTGTGTTGGAGGAGCTCAGGAAAAAGCCACTTTATGAGATGTGAGGCAAGAGCTACTGCCGCAACATCGTTTAATATAAGTTCTTCTTTTAAATATCATGCTCACAAACCTACAAGGGTCCACAGACACACACACACACACACACACACACACACACACACACACACACACACACACACACACACACACAGCAGCCGCCCACGTACCTCACACACTCCTTCGATGCAGACGCCGCCCTTGTTCTCGGCACAGGAGGTGCCGTCTTTGACTTTGCTCGACATGGCGAAGAAGAAGTCAAAGTCTTCAGTGATGCAATACAGCTTACAGACGTCTTCCTCTGCGTGTGGAGACACAGGAGGAGAGAGACAGAGAGAGAGAGAGAGAGAGAGAGAGAGAGAGAGAGAGAGAGAGAGAGAGAGAGAGAGAGAGAGAGAGAGAGAGAGAGAGAGAGAGAGAGAGAGAGAGAGAGAAAGAGAGAGAGACAGAGAGAGAGAGAGAGGGAGAGAGAGAGAATATCAGAAGAGCCTCTTTGGATACAATGAGTCACTACAAAGAATTTAAAGTACCGTATTTTTCGGACTATAAGGCGCACTTAAAATCCTGTAATTTTCTCAAAAATCGACAGTGCGCCTTATAATCCGGTGCGCCTTATGTATTAACCTCGAACCGATTTTATGTGGTACACGGCGCTCAAAAATCTGTCAAGCCGCACCGCTTGATGGATTGTCGGCGCATTACGGCTACCGCGGCGTAATACTTGATGGATTGTCGGCGCATTACGGCTACCGCGGCGTAATACTTGATGGATTGTCGGCGCATTACGGCTACCGCGGAGTAATACTTGATGGATTGTCGGCGCATTACGGCTACGCGGCGTAATACTAGCCTTGCGGAGTAATACGTACTGTGCTTCAACATACCGGTAATATTATGGTGTGTGTATAAGGACTGAAGATGAAGAATTTGATGGATTTGTGGATGAGGAATGAACTGAAAAAGTGAGTGTATTGTTTTGTATTTTATGTGTTGCAACTGAACAATGTTGAGTTATTGTGTGAGTTGAAAAAAGTTCGATTTATCTGACTGTTTTGTGTTGCTTAATGCGCCTGTTTTGTATTTTATGTGTTACAACTGAACAATGTTGAGAGTTATTGTGAATGAGTTGAATAAAGTTCGATTTATCTGACTGTTTTGTGTTGCTTAATGCGCTTTATAATGCGGTGCGCCTTATAATCCGGTGCGCCTTATGTATGAAAATAGACCCGTTCATTGACAGTGCGCCTTATAATCCGGTGCGCCTTATAGTCCGGAAAATACGGTAGCCTAATTATTTTTATTTATTATTATTTATTTTATTTTTCTTTACAAATTCAGGTGGATAATGATTAGTGTGTATATGTGTATACGAGGAATGGGTTTACAGGGACCCAAGTTCTTTTTCTTCTCCTCAGAAGGTCATATCAGGTCATTCAGGACAAGCCTCCCCGGCTAATCTTTGATTAAAGTGAGCGGCAGTACGGAGGCGCGGACTCCCCAGCTCACCATCACCACCGCCGCGCATCTATGTTGCAATGTTCTTCGTCAGGTATCCAATGCTATTGAACATCTGGCCCCTCCGACACCACTTGGAGAGAGAGATGGAGGGAGAGAAGGAGAGAGAGAGAGAGAGAGAGAGAGAGAGGGAGGGAGAGAGAGACATGCTGATGAAAGTAAGTTTTTAGCGGCCTTGGTTCAGGCCCTTAATTTATTTGAATCGGGAATTAATGCATTTCACTCTTCTTTTTTCTTACTTAAAACTAGCAAGATACTTCATACAGAGACATATAATGCATTTTATGGACCAATCTGAACGTGTCCAAACACATGAGGAATTAGAACACGAGGCTGTTGGGGGAACACTCACAGGCCCTGGGTCAATCGGTGTTTTCTGGAATCGGGTGGGGTGGGAGCGGGTTGTTATGACAGGATTTAGCAGCCGTGCTGTGATTAATCCCTGTTGTTCTGCTGGGATTACGCAAGGAGGAGGACGGATGGGGTTCACCACCTCAGATTATTATGGCGACACGGTCGTTTTGGGGTGACTACAATCCAGAGAGTGGGGTGGGGGGGGGGTGGTGGGGAGGTTCTGATTCACTTACAGGGCAGAGTACATGTTGTACAAGCGTGTGTGTTGGTGTAATTATAGTGGTGGTGGTGGTGACGGTGGTGCGCGTTCATGCGGTGACGGCGGCGGCGGTAACGCTGTGTTAGTTAGCCAGGACACCGAGAAGCCGCCATTTTAAAAGCCCTTCATTAGCATACACAAAAACCAGCGCAGCGGCTCCGCCTTCCTCCCTCAGGAATCCCACCCAGGAGCCTGAAACAGAGAGACGTATAGGTACTGTAGGTGTGGAGGTATATACAGTATGCCCCCCTTGGCGGCGTTTATCGGATGTCAAGCAGTCAACCCAGTTTTCAAACAGCTGCCGGCACAAAGGCCTCTTAAGTGGAGGGAGATAAATGAACATGACAGCTAACCTGGATTACAGACCGCCCACCCTCACCTCCTCCACCTCCCCCACCACCCGCTTTCATCGTCTGTCACCCGCCGTGCATAATGTGGATCATATGAGGGCTTCCCTGCCACGCTGTGTCTCGCCGCGGTGAAGGGAAGAAAAACGCCATAGAATCCTCTTTGATCCCTTGTGGCGATGTAGAGGATGAGTCGGGCGGCCTAACGTAGCGCGTAGCACCGCTAATGTAGGTCTAACGTAGCGCTAATGAAGACGTTTGCGCGGCGCTAACATAGCTCCATAGGAGTAACATGCATGGCTAACATAGCATGCAACGCTAACATATCATTAAGCGCTGATGCATACACAGACAATTTTGGGCAAATTCTTATACCTTGCTTTGGACAAAAGCGTCGACTAAATGCCCTCAACTTAAATGTAAATGAGGATTATGAATGATGGGGCGGCAGTAGCTCAGGAGGTAAGAGTGGTTGTCTGGCAACAGGAAGGTTGCTGGTTCGATCCCCAAGCTCCGCCTCCTAGCTAAGTGTGGAGGTGTCCCTGAGCAAGACACCACCTAAACCCTACCTGTTCCTGACGTGTTGGTTGTTACCTTGCATGGTTGACACCGCCGTCGGTGTATGAATGGGTGAATGTGAGGCAATACTGTAACGCGCTTTGGATGAAAGCGCGATATAAATGCCATTCATTTACCATCTACTTTGAGTACCTCAGCCAACTCGATGTTTTCTAAATAGAGTGCCGGCCAAAGATGCAAACAACCGAGTACAACGCATTCAGGAAGTGCAAGACTTGATTAGCTGAAACAATGGCCTCCATAGCGTTCACCCATCACCCGGACGCTGGGTCCACCTGCCTGAAGCCGGCCGTGGAATGGAACAGACATCTTTATTCACGTCAGTCTGCAAGTTATTGAGTCCTCGATTCACTTGTGTGATCTGCACGTGCGTGTGTGTGTGTCTTGCATTACTACCAGCCGATCGGTCCTGAGAGCCCATGTGCACTTTGTACTGCGAGAGTCAGGCATGGAATAATTAGTGTCTCGCAGGACCATGAATATGTTGTACGGTGAATTATGATTATCAACACGCACACATGAAGGCACCATCATGCTTCCAGCTCAGGATTCTAACCATCTGCTCGGCAAACACACCAATAAACACACACACACACACACACCACACACACACACACAGGTTCAGCTGAAACCTATCAACAGTCCTCTGGATCTATTTGACAGATCGGAGGACAGATGTGATCGGTGTAGACAAAGGATCGTCATGGCGACGCGTTCTGTTTTGACGTCGGCCCGTCCAAACCCTTTGAAAACACGGAGCGGCTTCCTGTTTTCCTTATTTTGAACCAATAGGAAGAAAGTCAGCATGTTCACACACACACACACACACACACACACACACACACACACACACCACACACACACACACACACACACACACACACACACACACACACACACACACACACGCATACCTAGAGAGAGTACAAACATGTGACAGATACAAGCAGGATTTGTTGATCTGTACACTTGTGTTTGGTCCATTTCTGTTCTCTGTTTTGTGTTCCCAATGTTCCACAATATTATTATTCCATTTATCATTCGTACTTTGTCACTTATAATTGTGATGCTTTGTTATTTCTTTTCATGCCCATATGTAAACCCATTGCACTCTGGAAGGAGGGATCCCCCACTCTGAGTTCCTTCTCCAGGTTTCTTCCTTGTTAATTCAGGGAGTCGTTTCTTGTCCTTAGGGGGGCTATAGGGCTAAGGGGGGGGTGTCATCATCACATGACCCATAATCATATGGCCTGTAAAGCCCTTTGAGACTGTAACCGTGATTAAGCGCTGTACAAATAAAGTTCACCTGACTTGACTTGTTCCCTCGTGCCACCATTTGTCTCAGAGAGCGAACGAGGGAGAGAGACTATAACAAGGCTTGGCACGTCCGGAGCCGTGCGCGGTGCGAGATCTCCTGTCCGTCCAGACTGTCAACCTGACTGATGAGCAAGGTTACCGTGCTAACCGCTCTGAGCATGTGTGTGTGTGTGTGTACGTGTGTGTGTGTGTGTGATGTGTGTGTGTGTGTGTGTGTGTGGTGTGTGTGTGTGTGTGTGTGTGCATGTGTGTGTGTGTGTGTGATGTGTGTGTGTGTGCATGTGTGGATGTGTGTGTGTGTGTGTGTGTGTGTGTGTGTTGTGTGTGTGATGTGTGTGTGTGTGCGTGTGTGTACGTGTGTGTGCATGTGTGCGTGTGTGTGTGCATGTGTGTGTGTGTGTGTGTGTGTGTACGTGTGTGTGTGTGTACGTGTGTGTGTGTGTGTGTGTGTGTGTGTGTGTGTGTGCGTGTGTGTGTGTGTGTGTGTGTGTGTGTGTGTGTGTGCTGACAGCTGCCTGGCGGACATCACTCTCAGGTGTTGGCGGGGTATCTGCAGCACCATGCGAGCGCTCAACACCCCGTCCACCGCACAACACCACATACCGTCGTCTACCAGACACACTACACTACATACCGGACCTGTTGGCTTGGAGACGCATTCTCGTGTTCAGCATAAAAATACCATCATTCATCATACGAGGTCTGTTTCCAATCCACCTTCTTTACACTAATTGTGAAAATGCCGCGAGAAGGTGGTGGTGGTGCTAATGGCGCAGGTGGTGGTGGTGGAGGTGGTGGTGGTGGTGTTGGATGTGGTGGAGGCTATGACGATAAGGATTTGTACAGGAAGTTTAGATC
>PIJE02002086.1:0-60000 GCA_002895965.2 Coryphaenoides rupestris | reverse complement strand
GCTTCATTGACCGAGAGACCGCAGACTATACAAGTCTCAGAGCAGAGCCGAGCAGTAATTAAATCTACTTTCAATTACAACCTCGCCGGGGATCTCAGGAGGACATCGTGAAAGACCCCCGGCTGCATAATGTCATAGAGACCATTGACGATTGACGATTCACTCCCGGGCAAATCCACTTGTCGGAGAGACCCAGGAGTAATCAACAGCAGATTTACATGTGAATGTGCGCCATACTGAATAAAGGTTTACACAAAGGCTCATACAAAGGCCATTAGGCGGTGGGAGCCCCATTCACAAAGTCGGAATGCTTTTGATGCGGGGGTCAACTGTGGGTGTTTGGTTTACCCAATAGGTTATGCAAATGACGCCGGGGGAAAATTGAGTCAAGTTGAGGCCCTGCCTTGTTAAGTGCCGTCTGCCACCTCACAGCGTGTACTGACTCACTGACAGGTGCCTCGCGGTGCCCAGGGTCAGGGCTGTCAGCCTCACGGGAAGCTCAGGCATTGTTCTGCTCCGTCTTCACGTGTATGTGAGCTGTCTGAGTGTTTGAATGTTTTGCTGTTTAATGCTTCCCTGTACACAGCCTCTTGTTGTGAGGGCTGCAAGTCAATCGCCTTGTTACCCCCATAGTACTGTATGTGACCAGGTGAAGACTGTAAAACGTTTTGTAATACATGAGTAATGTGTATTGATTGATTGATTGATTTATTTAACAGGGACGATGAACACCCGCTAACTGTTCCTGTTAGCTAGATCCCTACATTTCATCCGCAGCCCCTGATATAAGCAGCCGCATCAATCTCAATCATTCCAGCTAACTGAACGCCCACCTTGACAAAGTCCAGATTGCAGAGCTTGGCCTTGGCGCCAAACTGCCACTTGCACTGCGTGTCTGCGTCGTACAGCTGCCCGGGGAGCTGCTCCGGGTACTTGTACTGGCCGATCTGCTTGGGCTCGTCCACCAAACACGAGGCCTGGGCCGTCCTGGTGAACCGAACAAACACCATCCATCTCAACGCAGGGAGAAAGGAGACAATAGAATGGAAGTCCAGACTACATGTGTGAAGGTAGGTGTGTGTAACTGGATGGCATGTACGTCGCGCTTTTATCCAAAGCTCTTTACGATATCGCCTCACATTCACAATACATTAATCCACCATTCATACACTGACGTCGGTGTCAACCATGCAAGGCAGCAGCCGGCTCGTCGGGAGCAGTTAGGGTTCGGTGTCTTTCTCTTTTCCACTGCATAGTACCGGCTCGACTTGCCTCGACTCTCTTGGTACCTGCTGGTTTTCCACGACAGATTTAGTACCCACTCCATGTAGCAGTACCTCACTGTGATGCCGCTATTAGCTGGCTGTTTGTCACAGTAAGGAGACAAAAAGAGACATAAAATCAGACAAACAACAAATCTGGTGGAAAAGCGAGACGAGTCGAGACGAGTGGAGCCGGTACTATGCAGTGGAAAAGCGCCATTCGCCAGGCAAAGCCATGGATCGAACCAGCAACCTTCCATTGACCAACGACTTGAGCTCCTGAGCTACCGCCGTGTGTGTGTGTGTGTGTGTGTGCATGCGTGTGTGTGTGTGTGTGTGTGTGTGTGTGTGTGTGTGTGTGTGTGTGTGTGTGTGTGTGTGTGTGTGTGTGTGTGTGGTGTGTGTGTGTGTGTGTGTGCATGCGTGTGTGTGTGTGTGTGCATGCGCGCAGCGTGAGGGACGGACCCCAGGAAGCGGCTGAGGTACTGGCGGCTGCAGGTGGACCAGGAGAAGACCCCGTTGTTCCCCGCCAGCGTGGGAGACATGATGTTCCCCTCGGCCTTCCGACACGGGTTCCCCTCGCCGTCGTGGATCATCCCGAAGCTGGGAGGGAGGAGGGAGAGAGGGAGGGAGAAGGAGAGAGGGAGGGAGGGAGGGAGACCGGGGGAGAGAGAGTGAGGGAGAAGGAGAGAGGGAGGGAGAGAGAGAGAGAGAGAGAGAGATAGAGAGAGAGGAAGGGATGGGAGGAGAGAAGGAGGGAGAGAGTGAGACGGGGGAGAGAGAGGGAGGGAGAGGGGTGGGAGAGGGAGGGAGAAATAGGAAGGAGAAGGGGGGACGAGAGGGAGAGAGGAAGGGAGGGAGAGCAATAAATTAGATATCAGATTGATGTACAGAAATGGCAACAGGCAAGAAATAAGTGACAAAGAAATGAAAAGTGTATACATCTATGTATTTATTTTGTACTGAGACACTCGTACGCCTTGCAGGATGGAACGTAATACAACTAGAATAGCTCTGGTGACCTAGTTCTTATCAAAACAACAGATAGAAATCTTCTCAATCAATCTCAAAGTGTTCCGTACACTGCTTCCTCACAGAGAGAGAGAGAGAGAGAGAGAGAGAGAGAGAGAGAGAGAGAGAGAGAGAGAGGTTAGAACACATAGCCCAACGCAGGACGTGCAGAAGTAACAGGACTTAGCAAACAGAGTGCTGATCGGGCCGTTCCAGGACCGATTACGTTCACCAACTGATGAACAGCTTTTCCCCTGCGAGACATCTTCGTCTGCTGCTCACGTTTGTTTTCGTTTTGGTTTCATTTTTTTCACACCAAATTCATCGGAGACTCGAGAGTGAGAGATTACAACGGTCCTTGTTGCCAGCTCCATTTCAAATAAATCCACAAATTGATTTACTTTGGGTGTTGAAAGTATGCCAGGGGCTGAAGAAAATCCATTACTTGCTCAACATGATCCCTGCACATCGCAACGGAACGGAAGAACTGAACTGAATTATATTGGAAGATAATAGGAATATTAAAATGTGAACACATATCAATCCAAAGTAACAGGGTGTGTGGGCAACGGTACCCAAATATCATCGCTCGTAACAATTACTAAAGAGACGCAGTCGCTTGTCAGTGTGTTGTTCCGTGAAAAGAATATCACCGTTGTTGCTGTCCATGATGGTTTGAAGTCAAGTTTGAAATAAAGAATAATAAACATTCTCAAGCGGAAAATAAGAAGACTTCATTCCCCCACCATTCAATCCACCCAATTAAAACACAGCGTTAATACAATTCATTGTAATGCTGCCGCTGTCGCTACTCATGAAGGTGACCAATGGAGTCAGAGGCGGTAAGGCGACCTACTTGTGTCCGGACTCGTGAGCGATGGTGAAGGCCAGGCCGAGGCCCGTGTCCTCGTTGATGGTGCAGCTCCGGTACTTGCTGCACATCCCGCTGATGGGGGCGAAGCCTGGACCAGGGGTGGAGGAGAGAGAGAGAGACAGACAGGCAGACAGACAGAGAGAGAGAGAGAGACAGAGAGAGACAGAGAGAAAGGGACGCAGAGAAAATACTGTCTTGAGACAATACAGCGACTAAATTCTTTCATATATTCTTTGTATATATCTATATATCTTTCTATATATCTATTAGCCTTGCAACTATGAATGCTTGAAACCTGCTCTATCTTTATGTACCACAGTGATATATTGCTGTCTCCTTCAGCAAATGTACCTGTACCATGTAAGTCGCTTTGGATAAAAGTGTCTGCCAAAATGCCCCTAAATGTAAATGTAAATGTATATATATTTCTTCGACATAATCTCACTACTACTATGTGTGATTCCAGAGCTCAGCCATCAATGGGTGCTGACAGGGTGTGTGTCGGTGGGTCCTGATCAGGCGTGTAGAATGTGTTCCGCTGGAGTGACTTTGAGGGATGCTTAAATGCTGACGCCACGCTATCGTGGCGGCGCTCCTCAAGGTAAGCACATCAAAGCGCGGGGCTTCCTCGCAAAGAGTTATATCACGTCAGGGATTTACTACCACCAGCCGCCTTCCTCCCATCCTCTCCTCTCCCTCTCTCCCCCACTCTCACTCTCTCCCCCCCCTCACTCTCTCCCCCCCCTCTCACTCTCTCCCCCCCTCTCACTCTCTCCCTCTCTCTCCTCTCTCTCTCTCTCTCCTCTCTCTTTCTCTTTCTCTTTCTCCTGCTCTTCCTCTCCCCCTCTCTCCCCCTTTCTCTCTCCCTCCCTCTCTCGCCCACTCTCCCCCCTCTCTCTCTCTCTCACGCTTATTGCCACATCACTGAACACATTCTTGAGGTTTGAAACCTTTTTTGAACTCCATCTAGCCGATGACAAACTCCTGGCATCACGTGTGCCTACACACACACACACACACACACACACACACACACACACACACACACACGCACACACACACACACACACACACACACACACACACACACACACACACACACACACACGCACACACACACACACACACACACACACACACACACACAAGCTGCTGCTGCCTCTCTCTCCACGTGGATGCCACCTGTTCCACTACGCCAGGGGTGTCAAACTCTATTTCATCCCGGGGCCACATCAGCATTATAGTTGCCCTCAAAGGGCCGGTTATAACTGTAAGACTATATAAATATATCTACTCTTTATCATATTACATAATTGCTCCTGCATTTGATTATGATTGGTTTTAGTAACTACTTAATAACTACCTCAGAAAGCAGCAGACATTCAAGTGTACAGCCATTGTACAATTTAGGGCCAGACTGGGAACATCATTCAGGCCTGGAAATATAGTCCCAGTGACGGACATAGGGTTGGGAACCGAATCCAAAGTGCCGGGTACTGGGTACCCGAAAAAAATTTGAATTTCGATTCTGCTTATCGGTTCCTAAAATAGATATAAATCTTTATTATTGCAAACAAAGGCTATATGTCTGCAAGGACGTGGCGGCTACCTGCCAGGACATTTAAAACAATGTATCTGCCAGGACCTGACTACGTCACGCATCAACGCGACGCCGCAACGTGTCCATTTGTTTTGATACGAGCTAGCGGTAGTCAGCAGTGTGGTAGATGGACCGCGGGTAAACGGTCAACAGTGTGCCTTCACTTTGTAAAAGAAAGCGACGACAAGGCTAAGTGCAGTAAATGTGGGAAATGCTGATATGGTGATCTGTCTTCTGTACTGGGAGCGTACGGCCGGGCACTGGGACCGGAGTCCGGATAAGCAGAACCGGAACGGAATGGGAATCAATAAAATTCAAACGATACCCAACCCTAGACGGACAAACTGGTTGAAATTAGACGGCCAGTACACCATGAAGAGTCGCGGTTCTCCCGATGGCCAGTCCGGCTCTGATTTGTACGATAACCAAATTCTATTCTTTGCAAGCTCTCGTGGGCCACATAAAATGAGGTGCCGGGCCGGATCCGGCCCGCGGGCCTTGAGTTTGACCTGTATGCACTACGCTAAGTTGTTCAGCTGGAGTTAGAGGTTTAGAGAAGGGGTTTTGAAATGCGCTTATGGAGGTACTCTTGCAGCAGGCTGCTCTACTTCCTCCTGCCAGGAATGAGTTCCTCCGCAGGCTTGGGAACTGGTTCAGTGCTACTACAGATGGAAGCTTCTCAACGCCGCTCACGTGTGGTGAGCTGACCCCTTCACAACAAGACACACCTCACATTAGCCTAGACGTATGATGACTAGATCAGTCTACGAGCCTCCCCAGTGGACCGTGCCAACGGGTAGGCTTATCTATCGATCGATCGTTCATCTGGGTGGACACTCCCACTTGTGATGTCACTAGAGAGCAGTCACATGGCAATAAAGGAAACACCTTGTAAGGGCGAGTCACACTCACACCTGGTGGAAAAGTAGGGGGGGGGGGGCGGGGCCATTAACAAACATGACAGTGTGGTGGCGCGGTGTTGGCTATGGTGGGCAGTGGGCTCTTACCCAGGGTGTCACACGGCTCGTTCTTCCAGGAGCAGATGTCCAGCCCCGTGAGCAGCACCGCGTGGTCGTGACGCTGGCCTCCCTTCCCCACCAGGCCGGACTGCCACTGGCAGAAGCTGTTCAGAGACTGGTCCGCATGGTGGTTGATGGTCAGACCCAGCTTCATGGGAGAATAGAGAGAGGGAGAGGGAGAGAGGAGAGAGACCAGAGAGAGAGAGAGAGAGACAGAGAGACGGAGAGAGACAGAGACAGACAGAGGGACAGGGATGGGGTTATTTTAACTGCGGAAGGCATTTGAGTGAATGACTGATATGCTAACACTAAACACAGTTGATTGCTTTGGTGGGTGATTGAGCAGCACAGGAACACAGAACATTGTCCATGAACTCACAGGGTCCTGTTCCAGCAGCAGCAGGCTGACCACCACGATGTTGATGTCCGAGCGATTGGTGCCGTCTTTTGAAAAGGCTGGAGACCTGTGGTCAACATTGAGGGGAAACCAGCTGATAATGGATGATGATGATGATACCACTGAAGCCCTGAAGGACTCCCTCCCGCATCACCTCAAACAAGCATCACCCCCATTCACCCATCCGGTCTCCCTGTACGGGGCAATAATTCAATATTATCGTTTATGGTCCATGAATGGTTGTATGGTATCGTCATGAAATGAACATAACGACCCATCATGACATCCAGTTTCATAGTATAAATGAATTATGATGTGAAGATTTACCCTTAAAATAATCAAATATGAGAAAGGATATATCCGTGAGAAAGGATAGTCCAAAACCATACTTTAAATTATATTTCAATATAATGACCCTGTTGTAGTAGTTGTAGTGACACTGTTCAGAATTGTATTTTTAACTCACAAGCTTAGCATCATATTTAATGATATTGTGTCAAAGTCCCCATCATGATCCTAACAATAATACATCCTTTCCATATTAGCCCAGCCCTATGGTTCTCCACCCGGCAACTCTCCACCCACCATGTTCATGACGGTGAGGACGTAGGTGGTGACGTTGTCCCTCCCGTGCTTCTCCAGCATCGTGCGGTCGGCCACCACCAGCGTCTCCACGTTCAGCCCCCCCACGCTGTTGGAGTGGATGGCCGAGCGGCGGCCCCTGCTGCCCGGCGGCCCCTCCCCCTCGAGCCTCTCCGCGGGACCCTCAAAACCGTCGTCGGCCGCGGCGAATTCAAAGTCGTCCCCGGCGGGCGGTTGGGGCGCGTCTGCCGGTTTGCCGAGAAGGGGTGGAGGGAAAAGGAAAGGAAGGGTGGATGATGGATAGAGAGAGAGAGAGAGGGAGAGGGAGAGAGAGAGAGCTTGTGAATAAGGCTCACGTGACGCACGCACCGTGTGGGTTTTCGTGGCTCGCGCCCGGCGATAAGCGGCGGGCGCGTTGACAGGCCAGGAAGTCCACTCCCTGGATTGCTTCCTACTGTTCAGCGGGAGCAGGAAGGGAGAGATAACCCTGCAGGAGCGCAGCTGGTGCCCTCCGACGACCCCGCCTGTACGTACGTACCGCTGCCTTCACACACGCCACGGAATACATGAACTGCTCTGACGTCAGTTAGCACGCGAGGAACACATTGTCACGAGGTGCGGTGGGTGGCGGTTTAGGGTGTTCTTTGTTTTTATTCATTTTAGTTTTTTAACTGATTTATTTGTGTTAACTGTGAAGCACTTTGTGAATGGTGTCTGTGAAGGGTGCTATATAAATAAACCTTTCTTACATACTTACTCGTAATGTAAATAGATTCCATATTCCACATTAAGGGATGAACAATTAATCGATGGCCAAGTGCAATATCGGAATTACAGGAGCTGCTATATTTTGATCGGTAAACTTATGACTTCTTTATAAATGAAGTACCATAGTGTTGCAGAGATGCCCCGGCCAATTCTTCTCTCCAGATGTAAGAGCGCATGTATGTTTGATGTAGACCCCAACAAACGTCACATCACGATCGTTTTTTGGGTGAAAATGTAATAATAATAATAATAATAATAATAATAAATTGCGACGCCAAAATGACCAAATTCTCACTAATAATGAATCATATCACAACCACAATATCTGTCCAAATAATGACACTACTCCACATCATGCTCAACCAAAACCAATGACGTGCTAAAATGAGAAGGATGTGTACAGAATATAGACAGACACAATTTAGACAAGAAAATGTAATTAAATCAAATTAAAAGGTTTCCTTACATACATTGCTTGCGGCGACCGCAGAAATGTTGCCTCTGCAGTTTGCCATGTTGGTAGTCGTGGTGCTGCTGCTGGTGGTGGTGATGATGGTGGTGGTCTTGTTCTTGGTCCTGGCGATGGTGGTGGTGGTGGTGGTGGTGGTGGGAACGGAGGTCAGGGTGGTCCTGCCTGGTCGACGCGTGGCCCGCTGCGTTGCCAGGTCCGCCGTGCACCGCTCGCTCTGCCGACCGCTTGTAGACCACGTGCGGGTGATGGCCACTAGGGGCGCTGTAGTTGTGCCGGGAAGCCAGGTGCGGGGGCAGCGGCGCGATGAAATACTCGTCCCCGGACACACGGATCAGGCCTGACTGAAGAGCACAGATTCCAAAAAAAAAGCAAAAAGCAGACATAAGCAACAGAGCACAGATCGCTTGCTCGGGCGGCGACCTGGACAGGGGAGACGAACAACAAAATAAGAATAGTCACCAATTACTTTGTAAAAGCGGTCTGAATGAAAGTTCCACGTATACCCAATGTATATTGACGTCATTCTGATTCAACCAAGAAAGAGCTAAATCTATGAACGGAGATGTGAACTACTGAGAGTGGAATGGTACATTTCACCAGTGGAGGTCCGGCAGGGCCTTCAGGGCCCTCTCTGCAGGCCCTACCATTTATAAGAAATACAATTTATCAGGCTGGAGAAGGCGCAGGCCAAGACTCCATGGCCCGCTACTGCATTTCACGAGGCATAAACACTCCCCATATTTATTATGATGAAACAATACATTTAAATCATCATGACATTGAAAAGTGTCAGGTGACTGTGCTTTCAAACTGCAGTGTAACATGAATCATCGTCCCCCCACCCCGACATTGCAGTGGGACTCGGACCCCTCTAACGCGAGTGAAGTGCTGGGCCTACAGGCAGACAGGCCGAGGACGCCTTACAGTGGCACGTGATAGCAATGCAGGGCCTCGAATAGACGACGAGAGTGGGAGCGATAGACAGACAGAGAGAGCTGGAGAGAGAGACAGACAGACAGACAGAGAGAGAGAGAGAGAGAGAGAGAGAGGGAGAGAGAGGCCCATAACGTATTGCTGAGGCAGCTTTTCAGACGGATGGCATTCCTTTCCTCTCTCGAAGGCTACCATGAACCTCAGTTCACCTCAAAAACCCACCCAGCCCAGTCCCACGCACACTATACTTACGGCCCGTACCCTGTCATAAGATGAACAGATGTGCACAGCGCAAGGTGACCAGGGAGGCAGTGCCGGCCAGCATACAGCTGTTGATAGGAAGTCAGATTATACCACTAGGAACCAAAATAGAGGCCAATGACGGGTAATTTATGGCTCTCGGTTATTTCGACTTGGCTCTGGAATTGTTAGCGGCACTTTCCATAATGTCCGTGATTACAGGACAGGTAGTCTAGCCATGTGCTAAGCATTTGTTCCCATAGGTTCCCTGTAGGTGCGCTTGCAATACGAATACATATACAGTCGTACATATGGCGCGATTAATACGCACGCAGTCAGTGGATATACACGAGGTACGGATGGGGGGGTGTAGCGTAGAGTAGCCCAGGCTGTTGGACTCCAAGCCGAGAAGGTACCGGGTTATATCCCTGAGTACCCTCTCTCTTCTCCTTAGTCTGGATTGAAGTGTCTGCTAAATGGCTAAGTCGTAAATAGCAGAGGGATCCACCTTCACTTCCCCCAGAGCTGCGAGATGATTGCTGTCCTCATTTTGAAACCGTCCGTCTGGATGCAGGGATGCCGTCTAATTCAAACCACAACAGTTAGTCCACATTTGTACCAGAGCCAAGCGTTCGATGGCAACTAAGACCACCAAAAAGAATCACTGGGAAAGAAAACAGGCCCTTGTCTACAAATCACAGTCATCATTAATTGCACAAGTTGATCTGCAATTGATGAAGTTATAATTGTGTTTGAATTGTGTACGCCGCTTGTCTTCGCCAGGCCTCGCTTGCAAAATAGACGTTTCATCTCAAGAGACCAACCTGGCTTCACAAACATTAAATACAAGAAAAGAAGTACAAATACAGAGAGACCGAGAGACCCAGACTGCGCCGGGTCTGCCTGCATGTCTCGATGCATGGATGTCGTTTCTGTGTGGAATCATGCAGGCATGGGTGTGTGTTACACGAGAGGATCTTTGTGCCCTTTTCAGTGGATCAATTGCCCCCAGACGGGCACATGTAGCAAAGCAAACAGCGGGGCCGGAGCGGTTACGCCGGAAACATTGGCTGTAAACCTCCGAGACCTCGGCCAGAGTGCCCAGCACGCCGCTCATTGGAACAACAACCAACAACTAACATTGAGACAGCTTAATGGAGCAGAATTTGAAGGTGGTGAACTGTTACTTCGATGGCTTCTTTTTGCACGATATTTGCACGATATTTGGGTCACGACAATAGCTTTTTTTCGCAGTCAGCACTCAGCTAAAGGCAAAGCTCTGCAATCCCTCCCAATCATTCTTCAAAGTTAATCTTCCGACGTTTCTCGGCTGTCTCACTTCCACACGCGGTGCCGGGTGGAAGGGCTTTTGACGGAGAAAAGGCCGCGGATTAAATCGATCGGCGGGGGCAGCGTTCGCCGGACCGGTTCATTGTGCTTATTGTCGGAGTTGTAAGGGAGCGTCGGGTAGCACAATGCCATCCTGTTAGAGAGTGATGACATCCCACAGTGGTGACACACTAAACCGTATTCAGATGCAGTGACAGGGCGGAGTCTGGCTGGAGCTGAGGGATTAGCATCACGGAAGACTTGTTGATCAAGGCAAACACGCCCGGGACATTAGCATACGATGGAGCGCACAAGCACAAACAATAACAACGAATTGCCAGCCACCAAGGGAGCGGATTGTGTGTCTGCCCGAGCGTTATTTACATAATGCTACCTCCTAAGACGATGCGTGCTCAGCAATCAGCACTATGCAAGCTAACCCTGGGTAAATATAGGGTACATTAAAGAAACATGAAGCCTACAAATTAACTCCCACGCTGCTTTCTGAGGGAACCCAGGATTCAATCCCAGAGAACATCGTGCCCTGACATTGTACGTATTGTTCCAAGTGGGTCATTAATATTCATAACGTTGCACAATCCAAGGGCCCAAAAGTGTGAATTTGTAAATCAATTTTTTTTTGGGAAAAGTCATTATTTGCATTCCCCGAACTTAATGGAGAATCGAGGGGACAGATTTAATCAAACCCAACTAATATTGTGCAAACAAATATGAACGTGAATTGCAGAACTGCTCCCCACCCGGCGCTGAGCAAGGAGAGCCCAGCTGGACGATCTGGGAGTCTTCTGGTTAGCGCTGCACATTAACACATGTAAGGCTTCACTTGATTAAAGGGATGTGTGGCCTCCACTAAGCACCAGTTTACTCTCCCCGAGATGTACGTCCAGACATGCACTCACTTTCAAGTGGGCTTGTTGTGCGCGCGTGCGCGCACACACACACACACACACACACACACACACACACACACACACACACACACACACACACACACGACACACACACACACACACCCTGTGAGTCCTGAGTTATAAGTTACTGTCTGTCCATCTGTCTCTCTGCCTGTTGCCTTGTCCCTCCCCCTCCTGCCACCACCGCTCTCTGTTTCTCATCAAAACTGACAGATTCCCAAACAGACAGACACACAGCACCACAGACACAGACCACACAGACACAGACACAAGACACAGACACACCACCACACACACAGTGGCAGTTTTTTAACAAAGGGACAAACCAAAAACCCAACCACTCAAAAACCGAAGGCACGTTCAACTGATGCTATTTTCTACACAGGAGGAAAAAATAGTCGGCGACAAGCGACAACAAGCTATCCCAGGATTTTCCCCTCGTGGAGCCAGGCCACCATTTTTTGATGTGTCTCACCAAAAACCCCAACCCCCCAACCCGCCGCCCCCCCAAACCCCCTCAAGAAAAAAAAAATAATTCACAACCATCGACCGAGCGTGCTTGTCCTTTCAGCGGGGGGAAACAATTTATAGTCACAGAGGGAAAGACGGCATCATTAGCTCGTCCCTGTGTAAACTGTAGGCCCTTTCAAGGTTTCCAAGCCGTGGTATTATAAGGCAAATGAGAAAGTGCTTACATGCTGTTAAAGACCAGGGCCGCGCAGCCCGGCGACCCAAGCCGGTCATTACGCCGCTCCAGAGCACATCTGTGCGCCAGCTCAGCAGAAACGGGTCACGTGACCCCGCGGTGCAAGACGCACATGGGCGGGGGGGTGGGGGGGGGGGGGTTGATGGGGGGGCTGACAGGGAGGCGTAGGCGGTGGGTGGGAGTGAACAGGGACGCCAGTTGACTGCCCGTGTGTTTTTTAACACACTGTCATTACAGCTCACTCCATGAAGTGATGCAGTGTCTTAGGATCCGCGGGACGCTGAGAGAGTGGCGGGGGGGGGGGGGGGAAGCGAACGATTGTGTTGTCAGATTGGTGAAAAGGAAATTGCAGAGCAGAGCCTCCTAAGCCGAGTGCAAGAGTCGTGGTCTCGCTCACTTAATACACACACACACACACACACACACACACACACACACACACACACACACACACACACACACAAGAAGTGTTTTCAGGAGGATCAATCCAAAAACAAAGCACTTTGTTTCTGTTCTCATCTGAAAGAAAAAGTATTTCATTTGCTATTCTCCCTCCCCAACCACACACACACACACACACACACACACACACACACACACACACCGGGCCAGGACCACGCACATAAAAGAAACAAACAAGCTCAGCCGTTATCGAGACCATCGCCCGTCCTCACACACGACACACATCCTAGGTAGGGCCCCAATCTAAACATCCTGGCGGGTCTATAAGTCTGTGTGGCCCCTTGGCCCCCATGGTACTTGTCCGGCTGCCACGACCGCGTTGACACCCTTCAGGACAAAGCGGAGGTGGGTACGGACAGATCAGCCCCCCCCCCCGCCCCCCGTGGGGTCACAGTGTCTGCGGGGTCCTGCCCATACACATGGAAAGCGCTGGCTGTGCCTTCAGAGCGGCCGTTAGGAGGTGCTTTGGGTGACGGCGCGTCCTTGCGACCTGCTGTGATCTGAACGCAGATGGAAGAAACAGACCGGAGGAGGAGGAGCAGTTTGTTTTTGGGGTCTCTTTTTTGCTTTTCGTCTTCGGTCATTTGGCTGTCGTGTTTATTCTGCTTTTCCATTGAAACCTAAGCCTGTGGTGGGGGGGGGGTTGAATGCAATCGCATGTGTGTGTGTGTGTGTGTGTGTGTGTGTGTGGTGTGTGCGTGTGTGTGCGTGTGCGTGTGTGTCGTTAAAACCAACAAAACAACAAATCCTGAAAGCAAGGTTTTGATCTCAATAGGTCAAAAATGCTTAAAAACGGAAGAAAAAGAAAAGAAAAGTCCTCTTGTAAAATACTAATAGATTTGAGATTACTTAAATGATTGTTGGATTGTGTTTCCTACCCTGTCATTAGCTGGTGGTATTTGCAGTGTTGCGGGGGTGTGGTGTGAACCAGAGTTTATTGTACCCGAGATGTGCTGTAAAGGTTGTGGATTGCCCGAGGTCACATGAAGGAATGAATGAACACACTGCTAAGTGAAACCAGCGCAGGCTCGCTACTTCAAACATCAATCTCCATCAAACATCAAACTTTTTCCGGTTAATCTCAAAAGTCACTTCCCAGGGATGTGCCAGACCATAATAATCGTCATATTATTAGTCGTAATAATAATAATAATTATTATTATAATTATATAACATTCAAGAGGGGGCGGGGGGAAAGCATGTATTCACTCTTTGTAAATCGCTTTGGATCAAAGCATCTGTCAAATGTCCTAAATGTAATGTAATGATGTCAATGTAAATGTATTCTGATGTTAAAGAGGCAGTAATAACCCCCCCACCACCACCACCACCACCACCACCACCACCACCCACCACTACAACACAGACGTGTCTCGGTGAGGCGCGGGTGAAAGCGCGGCCGAGCTAGCCTGACAATAGTAGGTCACCCCGTGATGCATGGGCTGTGTCTGTCAGACTTCTATGTGCCACTTGAAAACGTCACCGCCGCCCATTAGTCTTGTGCGAGACAGACCCCTTGACAACAGCCCGGAAGACAACACACAACACAGACAGCAGCACGCAACACACACAACAACACACACACAGACACACACGACACACCACACAGACAACACACACACTCACTCCACCCTCCCAACTTTCTCTCGCCGTTCACATGCACACACAAGCACAACCAGCATGCTGAGAGGACCCCCCCCCACCCTCTCTGTCTCCTGCTGGCACCTAACAGGAGGCACTACATCACTGTCAGCACAGGACCACCAGGGATCAGCTCCGGGGCTGGGGCTCTCGCGGCACCAGGCTCTCTGCCTTCTCCTGCGTAGGCAGCCTGGTCTCTGAGTTATGGCTGAGGCGGGTCGGGGGGGGGGGGGGGGAAGAAGGGGGGAGGGGGGTGGGAGCCTCCAGTAGCTGGGATACATTCCAATTTGCTGGGCTTTGCCGCAACGGCAAAATGGACAGGTACAAATGGTGTGTGTGCTGGCGGGGAATCGCTCTTTCACGTGTTGCTTTGTCAGCGCTGCCCCCCCCCCCACCCCCCACCCCCCTTCCACACACAAGCACACGGCACACACACACACCACACACACACACACACACACACAACATACCACACACACAAACACAAGCACACACACACACACACCCAAGCACCATATGTATGAACACACACATTCACACACATGTATGGAAACACTACATTTATTTACACACAGGCACACACACGCACATAGTTACACAAACACAGACACACCACACCACACACACACACACACACATACAAACATACGTACATACGTGCATGTTGTGTGCACTACACACATAACTATGCATGCATGCACACACACAACGTACATGTAGGAACACACACATTCACACACATGTATGAAAACACATTCATTCACACACAGGCACACACTCACGCACATAGTTACAAAAAACGCACACACATTTGAATACACACTCACTCACACACACACACACACACACACACTCACACACACATACACACAGGCACACATACTGTATGCGCAGTTGCATTCTAGACAACACAGAGGTGCCCCACGTGACACCTATTTGGATTACGGCGTCTACAATGTCATACCTTTAGAGGCGGTTGTCACGGAAACGTGCACCTTAACGATGAATGAATGCCGGTAAGAGTGAATACGTTCTCCAGATGGGATTTATTGCAACTGTTTTGCATTTGATTTGTTTGTCTGCGTCTATTTTTGCACGCGCGTGTGTGTCTGTATGTGTGCGTATGCGTGTGTGCGTGCGCATCTGTATGTTTAAGGTCTGTCTGAGGTCCCGTGGGATCCGCGGTCGTGTTTATGTATGTGTACATCCAGAGTTATGTGCGAGCCAGGCTATGTGCTAAATGTATCTCACATCCCTTGCGGTGTGGAGAGGTCTTGTTTTCAGAACCACGAGACGATCGCTATAACGCATGTCAGCTCAGCGAGGCACGGCCCTGGTGTCAGGGGGGAGCACAGTATATAAGCCATGTCTGATCCTCTAAGGTTCGCTAAGGGCTCCAGATTGATCCACTAATGTGATCCACTAAGGGCTCTAGTCTAATCCACTAAGGGCTCTAGCCTAATACACTAAAGGGCTCTAGACTGATCCACTAAAAGCTCTACACTGATCCACTAAGAGCTCTAGACTGATCCACGAAGGCTCTAGTCTAATCCACTATGGGCTCTAGCCTAATCCGCTAAGGGCTCTAGAGTGATCCACTAAGGGCTCCACATTGATCCACTAAGGGCTCTAGCCTAATCCACTAAAGGGTTCTAGCCTGATTGGCCTAAGGCTCTAGCATGACTGACTTTAAGAGGTGGGGGGGGAGGGGGGGGGGGGCGTGGTGAGTATCTGTACAAAATCTGGCCAATACCATCATGGGAAGAAGATGGAAGAGCTCAAGGTCTCAACTGATTCCCCCATCTGTGTGTGTGTGTTTTGTGTGCATGCAGTGTATACAATGCGTGCTTCAGCAGCTAGCACCGTTCAATCCATTGAGGTTGCCAAGGGTGTGGGAAAGCATCCTTCAGGCTTCACAATGGCTACGCATTTGTAAAGGCAAACATGTGTAAAGGCCTTTATTGTCATTGTAACGTCTCAGACATGTCACACCTACAAACAACAACACTGGCCTCATTCTGCTATTAACACCATGATTATAGCTTAGCCATCGAGTGTAGCCGTCTATCAAACTCAGATTCAATGTTAAAGAGTGAGCGGTCTAATGGCAATGTAGAGTAAAAGCCATTCAATCAGATTTTGTGAGCAAATACAAATTGTATTTTTTAAACATTTGTACAAAATGCACCAACAACATGGGAATAATACGCGAGTAGAGAACAGAAGAACAATCCTAAAAAAGAGAGTGGGAAGAGAGATGGGGTGGGGGGTCAGGGGTCGGGGGCGTAAATTATATCTTGTTCCCTACGTTCACAGGAAGGGCAGAGCGACTGTGAACTTGCACTCTAGAGGGAGAGGGCGATGTGACAACAAGAGACTCTCTCTCTCTCTCTCTCTCTCTCTCTCTCTCTCTCTCTCTCTCTCTCTCTCTCTCTCTCTCTTAAGATCGGGGTCAAGGTCTTGGTGAAGAACCCGGGGCCACAGCGCAGACACAGCCAACAGAATGGGGGTGTCAAGCTACTACAAATGTTGTATAATCCCTCCCTCTTTCTTCTTCTATCAGGGGCCTCATCCTCTCTCTCTCTCTCTCTCTCTCTCTCTCTCTCTCTCTCTCTCTCTCTCTCTCTCGCTCGCTCGCTCTCTCTCTCATACACACACACACACACACACACACACACACACACACCACACACACACAATCAAACGGGCTTCACAAACAAAGCTTGACTGGAGAACCCGGCACATTCTAAACACACACACACACACCCACAGACACACAGTAATTAAAAAAGGACTAAGAGTGATGTAAATGATTCGGGATTAAGAGGAGAAAATCCTTTTCATCAGGATGGACAGCGTGTCCCACCCTGATCTTAATTCCACCACGTCTTGTCTTACATTACACAGATCACCCCCCCCCCCCCCCCCCCCATCTGCTGATCAGGACCGCTGGAACAATTAGAGAACACTCAGGAAGGTAGCCACAAGCCAGAGTGGATGGGTTGTTTACATGGGAATGTGTGTTGATGTGGAATGTTTGTGTGATGGGAATGGTGGTGTGGAGATGCAAGTGTGGTGTGTGTGTGAATGTGTGAGTGTGTTTTTGGCTGAGAATCTATGTGTGTGTGTGTGTGTGGGGGGGGGGGGTTGTTCCGATGCCAGCCTCTGTGTATGTGTGTGTGTGTGTGTGTGTGTGTCAGAGTGTTTGGGCTGTGTGTATGTTGTGTGTGTATGTGTATGTGTGTGTGTGTGTGTGTAAGTGTCTATGTGTTTAGATATGTGTATGTGTGTGTCAGTGTTTAGCTGTGTGTGTGTGTGTGTGTTGTGTTTGGCTGGTTGTGGTGTTGTTTTGGTGTGTGTGTGTGTGTGTGTGTGTGTGTGTGGGTCCCACAATCCTCACCCCGGTACCCGGTCTCGACAGTTTCTTTTCAGTGTATTTTTCGGTTCATCTTTGTCTACCTCCTCTCTCTCAGCTGAAAGAGCACAATGTCAGCAATGTAAGCGAGGGTGAAGGGGGGGGGGGGGGCTTAGTGGGAGGGAGGGGAGGGGGGGAGGGCGGGGCCTGTCCGACAGAGCCAGAGTTTAAAGTAGTGTTTGGGGTGAGCAGGCTACAGTTACTCTTTTTTTTCATGTGGCACTCTCCGTCTGTCTTCGTCACACTCTGGTTTCCCCTCCAGAGCGTCCCGACAATGAGCGAGTCCATCTTCCCCTGAGGAACCTCCATAGAGCTCGCTCGCACTTCAGACAATGAATTAACATTCTCCCCACACACACCACACCACACACACACTCTCTCTCTCTCTCGCTCTTAACACCCAGCCATGGGCCCGGCTCTCTCTGCCCCCAATTCATCGGTTCATTTCATTCCTCCTCTCTCTTCTCTCTTTCTCTCTCTCTCTTCTCTCTCTCTCTCTCTCTCTCTCTCTCTCTCTCTCTCTCTCTCTCTC
This sequence comes from Coryphaenoides rupestris, assembly GCA_002895965.2. Taxonomy (NCBI): domain Eukaryota; kingdom Metazoa; phylum Chordata; class Actinopteri; order Gadiformes; family Macrouridae; genus Coryphaenoides; species Coryphaenoides rupestris. The sequence goes on along the minus strand of PIJE02002086.1, from coordinate 41,825 downwards.
TCTCTCTCTCTCTCTCTCTCTCTCTCTCTCTCTCTCTGCTGGGAAGATCTTTTCTTTTCTTGGCCTCCTCTCCTCATGAAAGACCGCCGGCCAATTTCACCTTCCGTCAACGTCAGGCTTTCTCATCCTCCTCCTCCTCCTCCGTCTCCCTCTCTGCCTCTGTTTCTTTCTCTCCTGACCATCTTACGTCTCTCTCTCTCTCTCTCTCTCTCTCTCTCTCTCTCCTCCTCCCTCACTCTCTTTCTCCCATCCTCCCTCTCATCCTCCCATGCTTTCTCTTCTTCCCTCCCTCCCTCCCTCCCCCTCTCAGGGATTGCGATGGGGATCACGCAGGTTTGAATGGCTCCTCATTTGTACTTAATCCAAAGCTTCTGCTCAGGGGACTAGATGAAACGCAGGGGTTAACCCGGCCTGTTGTTACCAGAGGTTGTTAACCAGCCTGTTGTTACCAGGGGTTGTTAACCAGCCTGTTGTTACCAGGGGTTGTTAACCAGCCTGTTGTTACCAGGGGTTGTTAACCAGCCTGTTGTTACCAGGGGTTGTTAACCAGCCTGTTGTTACCAGGGGTTGTTAACCAGCCTGTTGTTACCAGGGGTTGTTAACCAGCCTGTTGTTACCAGGGGTTGTTAACCAGCCGGTTGTTACCAGGGGTTGTTAACCAGCCTGTTGTTACCAGGGGTTGTTAACCAGCCGGTTGTTACCAGGGGTTGTTAACCAGCCTGTTGTTACCAGGGGTTGTTAACCAGCCGGTTGTTACCAGGGGTTGTTAACCAGCCTGTTGTTACCAGGGGTTGTTAACCAGCCTGTTGTTACCAGGGGTTGTTAACCAGCCTGTTGTTACCAGGGGTTGTTAACCAGCCTGTTGTTACCAGGGGTTGTTAACCAGCCTGTTGTTACCAGGGGTTGTTAACCAGCCTGTTGTTACCAGGGGTTGTTAACCAGCCTGTTGTTACCAGCCACGAACACACACACACGCACGCACAACGCCATACTCACACTCACACGCACACACACAAAGACTAACTGACAAAAACGTGTAACTTTTCAGTCTTCCCTATTTTTTCAGCTTCTGTCATCCATCCATCCATCCATCCATCCATCCATCCATCCATCCATCCTTAGAAAGTGCATCTTCTTCCCAAGCCAAACGCATGCAGCCCAGTCATCAGTGCCTCTGGGGCCACTCCTCAAGAGAAGCACAGGACAGCGAGCAGCAGAACACGGATCAAAGTGTGTGTGTGTGTGTGTGTGTGTGTGTGTGTGTGTGTGTGTGTGTGTGTGTGTGTGTGTGTGTGTGTGTGCCTGTGTGTACAACGGTGCATTCACATCAAGTCGCACAGTCCTCCTCCTCCTCCTCCTCCTCCTCTCATCGCCGACTCGTCACACTGTGGACTCATCACATTGTGTTCCCTCACAGCAGCGCTTTTTAAGAGACCGGGTCAGTGTGTGTGTGTGTGTGTGTGTGTGTGTGTGTGTGTGTGTGTGTGTGTGTGTGTCTGTGAGGGGAGGGGGGGGGGGGGGGGGCTAGCCTAATGAAAGGGACAATACAAAGATTAGCAGTGCCAGCTTGGCGGCTCAAACTTCAATGCTGGCTTTTAATTGCGCCGAACAAGCGGAGATGGAGAGGCTAGGCAGGGGACAGGGGACAAAAGAGGGGAGCACTCGTGGACGTGGATAGGTAGACGTATGGGGAGAGGAACCGGGCTTTGCTTTGCTTTGGTTAGGGTGCTGCTGTGATCATGACTGGAGACTTGGCCGCCCCACCTGACGGCTACCAGCTTGCTCTCCAGCCAGCACCCCATCTCTCCACAATATTACTCCTCCATTTATCATTTGTACTTTGTCGCTTATCATTGTGATGCTTTGTTACCCCTTTTCAGGCCCGTATGACACCCGTTGCACTCTGAACCGTCCCTGGAAGGAGGGATCCCCCACTCTGAGTTCCTTCTCCAGGTTTCTTCCTTGTTAATTAAGGGAGTCGTTTCTTGTCCTTAGGGGGGCTATAGGGCTAGGGGGGGTGTCATCATCACATGACCCATAATCATATGGCCTGTAAAGCCCTTTGAGACTGTAACTGTGATTTAGGGCTGTACAAATAAACTTGACTTGACTTGACTTGGTTTGGTAGGAGGGTGGGTGGGTGTGTGGGTGGGAATGGGCCATTAACGATGCCTTGTGTTCATGAATTGTTTGTGAACTTTTGTATCCGCTGCGAATTGCGAGTGCAAGAGGGGTCCAGGTAGCGCACACAAGAACGAGAAGTGACAAGAAGGCACACCTTACAACACACACACACACATTTCTATGCAAGGGCCAAGAGGAAATTCTCCAGTGTAAATAGATGCTGTCATGCACTCAGAGAAGAATACTGCATTGTGTGTTGCGGTTGGCAGTCAGCGCTCTGCTCACGCAATTCTGCTCAATGTCCGTCCATATAGATGATTTTTGTGACACCACACGCAAACACTGCTTTCTGAGTCCACCCCGTGCTCTCTGAGGAGCGGATATTGTCTTGCTGTGTGTGTAATGATGTTACTCAATACCCTCTGCAGTGTTGCTCACCCAGCAACCTCCGCCAAAGAAAAGCGTGCGACTTGGAGAGCGGTCGGCAGTCAAAAGACGTTTATGTTTCGCGGCACACAACAACAACAACAACAACAACAACAACAGCACCAACAAGGAAGTAAAATGTACGTACCAGTCCGGAGCACGTGGAAATGGCGGCAGAGGAGGACGACAGGTTGCGGATAAATCCCTGATAGAGGCAGCCGCCCAGCTCCTCCTCAGAATCCTCCGCCACCGCCGTCGTCGTGATGATGCCGTCGGCACCCAGCGTCTGCACGGTGAAGCCCGGGCCGACCACGGGCGACGGCCGCAGGTCTAGGTGCATGTCCCGGCCGAAGGCGGCCAGCCGGTAGTGGATGGGAGTCAAGGGTGAAGGCGGATCCGCGGACCTCCTGGTCCTGCGACGCCGGTGGCTCCTCAGGGTCACGTCGTGGGTCACATAGCCGCCGTCGGCGTCCACCTCCACGGGCGTTACGAACACGTAGTCTGGAGGACGGGTAGAGGACATCATAGAGGACAGCGAAGAAGACAGCTTAGAAGACAGTGTGGAGGACAGTGGTTAGTTAGATTTGTTTTACTTCCATGGGAGTCGTCCAAGGTCTACTACAGTCTACCTGTGTAGGCATCCTTGAGCAAGACACCTAACCCCTTAAATGTTCATTAAAATCTTAAGGACTCCTATTATACCACCAGGTGTGAGCGTGATTAGCCATTTCAACCGGTTAGAGCATGTTCCTTGTTTGTAAAAACAAAGGCAATAAAGCTGTTTCTGATTCAAAAACAGGTTGTCATTCCAAAGGGTTTCTTTCAAAACCGGTGTCATCTTCGGTTTTTGACATCACAAGTGGGAGTGTCCACCTAGAAGTATTGTGGATAGATCAGCCTACCAGTTTCTACAGTCCAGTGGGTAGGCTGATCTACCCACCATACTTCTAGGTGGACACTCCCAATTGTGATGTAAAAAACCGGAGATGGCACCGGTTTTTGAAACCGCTTGGAATGGCTACTCACGCTCACACCTGGTGGTATAATATGTCTCTTTTAATTAATTCACTGTAAGTGGCTTTGGATAAAAGCGTCTTAAAAAAAGCAAGCGAAAATGACTAAATAGTCAGGTTTTCACACGCTATGGCATGACCTTTTGGGTGGCCATCTCTATGGCATTTTGTAGCGCAAACAAAATAAAGACTGGAACGCAGCCCGTTCAGTCTCGCTCTCTTCCAAATGGGATGAGGGATTGTGTGAAAGTGGGTTGTGGCTCAAAGCAAATTAAGTCATTGATCACAGATGGAGCTCATTATAACTCATAAAGGCAATACTTCCCAACCATGCATCCATATGTGGATGATTAAGGGGCGATGCCGAAAAACCAAACGCTGTACTGTAAGTATGTGGTTGTATTTCATGTCATGAAGCTGGTTCAGTCGCATAAAAATTGTAAAAGTGTGCAAATTTAATAACCACTTCTCGTGCTGTTGTAAAAATGTAATTTCACCATTAATTGTTTATATGCAGTTACACAGTATGTAGTAGTTATATGTAGTAACATTTTAAAGGGTTTCTACTCCTTCTACCCCCACCCCTCCTAAAAACCTGAAGGAGGGACACACACACACACGGGAATCCCCCATCCGCCTGTGATTTGTATGATAATTGGATGTGGCTCCAGAATGCATAATGTGTGTGTGTGTGTGTGTCTGTGTGTGTGTGTGTGCTCTCAGCACTTATAAGATAAGATAAGATAAGATAAAACAAGACAGAACTTTATTGATCCCGAAGGAAATTCTTGTGCCAGGTTGCATAGCAATAGAATAAAACAATAGAGAAATACACAGTAGAATAATAAAATAACAGATATACACATTTACAGTAAGTCTATCAACAGCGTTGTCCATCCCTGTTCAATAGCTTTTAGATTTCCATCACTATACCTCAAAAACCACCTTACAAAGTTGTAAAAGTTTTTTTTGTTTTAACATAGAACTGGCATTGTAAATATGTGTCATCTTGTGTCCATTTCCAGTTTCTTGCGCGCAACTTACCCTGATTTAATCCGTGGTTGTCTGTGAAGTGGGTGGCCGAGACGGTGTGCAGGGACTGAGAGCAACATATCTGCAAATAAAATACAACAAATACAATAAATATCTACAGGGAGCAGCAACTTTCAAGAAGTCACACAATTTGATGTTAAAACAACAAAAATAAGAATGAATGAATGCAATGATGATGTCCATGCCTTGAGGACGTTCCAGGAGAGCAGCGTGGACAGCAGTTTGACTGAAGAGCAGCCTGCGAGCGGAGCCGGTAGAGTCCATATCAGGAGAAAGAGGCAATCCATGATGTTCTCAGCACCTCCAGAAACTGCGCGAAAGTGGGGACGACCTGCCGCCGTGGAGCATCGTGCAACGGTCACGCAGGCATCGTGCTTCACTTGTTGTGCTTTTGCCCTTTCTCGGTGTTATTGGTGTAGGTGAGGTCCGCAGGTTCCATTTGCATGCGGGAGCCACCGCGCAAAACCGTGCGCCTGGCTACCTGGCTGGCTGACTGGCTGGCTGGCTGACTGGCTGGCTGCTGCAGCAGGTAGGAAGGCTGCGTGTGTATGCTGAGCTGCTCACTGCTCACCACCGGGAGCCGCAGAGCTGAGTCTGACTGCACATTCCGCACAGTACAGTAGTGGGAGCGCAGAGTGTGCAGAAGCAGCAGAAGCAGCAGCAGCAGCTGGTGGTGTGGTGCTGGTGCTGCTGGTGGTGGTGGTGGTGGTCAGGGGCGTCGGACTGGGAGGGGGGGGGGGGGGGGAGTGGGACTGACTACCCAGGGGCCAAAGTGGAGGTGGGGGGGGGAGGGGCTCTAAAAGCCTGCAATTAAAAGTTTGTTTTTATTTGTACTTCTTTTCTTCTAAGTAATTAGTGACATAACTACAGTAAAAATTGGCAAAATAAATTGGTTGATAGACTGAAATTTGTATAAAAAAAAGAATAAAACAAAAAATACTGGAGGGCCCCTGTCTTTGCCCATAGTCTTTGGAGACAGACCACACTGACACACACACACAACACACACACACACACACACGCACACACACACACACACACACACACACACACACACACACACACACACACACACACAGACACACACACACTCACTCACCCGCCCAACTTTCTCTCGCCGTTCACATGCACACACAAGCACAACCAGCATGCTGAGAGGACCCCCCCCCACCCTCTCTGTCTCCTGCTGGCACCTAACAGGAGGCACTACATCACTGTCAGCACCAGACCACCAGGGATCAGCTCCGGGGCTGCTGGGGCTCTCGCGGCACCAGGCTCTCTGCCTTCTCCTGCGTGGCAGAGCCTGGTCTCTGAGTTATGGGGGGGGGGGGGGGGGGGGGGGGGGGGGGTGGGAGCCTCCAGTAGCTGGGATACATTCCAATTTGCTGGGCTTTGCCGCAACGGCAAAATGGACAGGTACAAATGGTGTGTGTGCTGGCGGGGAATCGCTCTTTCACGTGTTGCTTTGTCAGCGCTGCCCCCCCCCCCACCCCCCCCCCCCCTTCCCCTAGCAATTGGGACAGGGGCACAACACACACACACACACACACACACACACACACACACACACACACACACACAAGCACACACACACATGTATGAACACACACATTCACACACGTATGAAAACACACATTCATTTACACACAGGCACACACACGCACATAGTTACACAAACACACACAGACACACACACACACACACACACACACACACACAAACATACGTACATACGTGCATGTTGTGTGCACATACACACATAACTATGCATGCATGCACACACACACAACGTACATGTATGAACACACACATTCACACGCATGTATGAAAACACATTCATTCACACACAGGCACACACTCACGCACATAGTTACAAAAAACGCACACACATTTGAATACACACACACACACACACACACACACACTCACACACACATACACACAGGCACACATACTGTATGCGCAGTTGCATTCTAGACAACACAGAGGTGCCCCACGTGACACCTATTTGGATTACGGCGTCTACAATGTCATACCTTTAGAGGCGGTTGTCACGGAAACGTGCACCTTAACGATGAATGAATGCCGGTAAGAGTGAATACGTTCTCCAGATGGGATTTATTGCAACTGTTTTGCATTTGATTTGTTTGTCTGCGTCTATTTTTGCACGCGCGTGTGTGTCTGTATGTGTGCGTATGCGTGTGTGCGTGCGCATCTGTATGTTTAAGGTCTGTCTGAGGTCCCGTGGGATCCGCGGTCGTGTTTATGTATGTGTACATCCAGAGTTATGTGTGGTGGGTGGGTGTGTGGGTGGGAATGGGCCATTAACGATGCCTTGTGTTCATGAATTGTTTGTGAACTTTTGTATCCGCTGCGAATTGCGAGTGCAAGAGGGGTCCAGGTAGCGCACACAAGAACGAGAAGTGACAAGAAGGCACACCTTACAACACACACACACACATTTCTATGCAAGGGCCAAGAGGAAATTCTCCAGTGTAAATAGATGCTGTCATGCACTCAGAGAAGAATACTGCATTGTGTGTTGCGGTTGGCAGTCAGCGCTCTGCTCACGCAATTCTGCTCAATGTCCGTCCATATAGATGATTTTTGTGACACCACACGCAAACACTGCTTTCTGAGTCCACCCCGTGCTCTCTGAGGAGCGGATATTGTCTTGCTGTGTGTGTAATGATGTTACTCAATACCCTCTGCAGTGTTGCTCACCCAGCAACCTCCGCCAAAGAAAAGCGTGCGACTTGGAGAGCGGCCGGCAGTCAAAAGACGTTTATGTTTCGCGGCACACAACAACAACAACAACAACAACAACAGCACCAACAAGGAAGTAAAATGTACGTACCAGTCCGGAGCACGTGGAAATGGCGGCAGAGGAGGACGACAGGTTGCGGATAAATCCCTGATAGAGGCAGCCGCCCAGCTCCTCCTCAGAATCCTCCGCCACCGCCGTCGTCGTGATGATGCCGTCGGCACCCAGCGTCTGCACAGTGAAGCCCGGGCCGACCACGGGAGACGGCCGCAGGTCTAGGTGCATGTCCCGGCCGAAGGCGGCCAGCCGGTAGTGGATGGGAGTCAAGGGTGAAGGCGGATCCGTGGACCTCCTGGTCCTGCGACGCCGGTGGCTCCTCAGGGTCACGTCGTGGGTCACGTAGCCACCGTCGGCGTCCACCTCCACGGGCGTTACGAACACGTAGTCTGGAGGACGGGTAGAGGACAGCGTAGAGGACAGCGAAGAAGACAGCGTAGAAGACAGTGTGGAGGACAGTGGTTAGTTAGGTTTGTTTGACTTCCATGGGAGTCGTCCAAGGTCTACTACAGTCTACCTGTGTAGGCATCCTTGAGCAAGACACCTAACCCCTTAAATGTTCCTTAAAGTCTTAAGGACTCCTATTATACCACCAGGTGTGAGCGTGATTAGCCATTTCAACCGGTTAGAGCATGTTCCTTGTTTGTAAAAACAAAGGCAATAAAGCTGTTTCTGATTCAAAAACAGGTGTCATTCCAAAGGGTTTCTTTCAAAACCGGTGTCATCTTCGGTTTTTGACATCACAAGTGGGAGTGTCCACCTAGAAGTATTGTGGATAGATCAGCCTACCAGTTGCTACAGTCCAGTGGGTAGGCTGATCTACCCACCATACTTCTAGGTGGACACTCCCAATTGTGATGTAAAAAACCGGAGATGGCACCGGTTTTTGAAACCGCTTGGAATGGCTACTCACGCCCACACCTGGTGGTATAATATGTCTCTTAATTAATTCACTGTAAGTGGCTTTGGATAAAAGCGTCTTAAAAAAAAGCAAGCGAAATGACTAAACAGTCAGGTTTTCACACGCTATGGCATGACCTTTTGGGTGGCCATCTCTATGGCATTTTGTAGCGCAAACAAAATAAAGACTGGAACGCAGCCCGTTCAGTCTCGCTCTCTTCCAAATGGGATGAGGGATTGTGTGAAAGTGGGTTGTGGCTCAAAGCAAATTAAGTCATTGATCACAGATGGAGCTCATTATAACTCATAAAGGCAATACTTCCCAACCATGCATCCATATGTGGATGATTAAGGGGCGATGCCGAAAAACCAAACGCTGTACTGTAAGTATGTGGTTGTATTTCATGTCATGAAGCCGGTTCAGTCGCATAAAAATTGTAAAAGTGTGCAAATTTAATAACCACTTCTCGTGCTGTTGTAAAAATGTAATTTCACCATTAATTGTTTATATGCAGTTACACAGTATGTAGTAGTTATATGTAGTAACATTTTAAAGGGTTTCTACTCCTTCTACCCCCACCCCTCCTAAAAACCTGAAGGAGGGACACACACACACACGGGAATCCCCCATCCGCCTGTGATTTGTATGATAATTGGATGTGGCTCCAGAATGCATGTGTGTGTGTGTGCGTGTGTGCGTGTGTGTGTGTGTCTGTGTGCTCTCAGCACTTATAAGATAAGATAAGATAAGATAAGACAAGACAGAACTTTATTGATCCCGAAGGAAATTCTTGTGCCAGGTTGCATAGCAATAGAATAAAACAATAGAGAAATACACAGTAAAAGTATCACAGTATTATATGGATCCATATATATAATGATGGTCTAAATTATGTTAAAATGAGTTTTTTGTAAATTAACGACTTGACTTTTTTCCCACTCGGCCGTGGTGGGGCCCTATATGGTTTATTTTCATGGGGCCCAAAATCCTGTGCTGGTGGAGGTGCTGGTGGTTATGGTGGTGCTGGTGGAGGTGCTGCTGGTGCTGGCACTCCACGGTGAAGCCCCCCTGCAGTGAGCCACGCTGGGAATGAGGGATAATCAGCCAATCAGCGCGAAGCACCATTTACCACGCACCAATCAGCGCCAGGCAGAACTAGATCCAGTTGAATAGAATAGAATAGAATAGAACTTTATTTATCCCGAAGGAAATTCTTGTGCCAGGTTACATAGCGATACAGTATAAAACAGAATGATGAAAAATAAACTGAAGGATTTACAAATTTACAGTTAAAATATACAAGTATGAAGGCATGATAAGATATTCGATGGCAAAAACAATTTGGCATGATTGAAGTGAAATATAGTTGGACATGACATTAAGAATTAGAATATTGCACATGATGACAATATTGCACATGATGAGAGGAGATGAGAGGTAGTGTTATAGATAGTATTTAGACAGAAGGATAATAATAATAATAATATAGCAAATGATAAAGTATTGCACATGAGTTATATTGCATGTAAAACTGGGGAAATTGCACATGATGTAGAGAGATAATATTGCACATTATATTGCTGTGTTCATTGTCTTGTAGGGGGGAGTTATAGGGAGGAGCTATAGAGTCTGATGGCCACAGAGGGGGGGAGGAGTTATAGAGTTTGATGGCCACAGAGGGGGGAGGAGTTATAGAGTTTGATGGCCACAGGCAGAAAGGACCTCCTGTGGTGTTCTGTGGTGCACCTCGGTAATCTCAGTCTACGGCTGAAGATGCTCTGGTATGACACCAGTGTTGTGTGCAGGGGATGGGAGGCGTTGTCCATAATACTGAGTAGTTTACCCAGCATCCTCCTCTCCGAGACCTCCACCAAAGACTCCAATTCCACTCCCAGGACAGAACCCGCTTTCCCGATGAGCTTATTGAGTCTGTTGGCGTCGGCTGCCTTCACCCTGCTGCCCCAGAACACAACAGCGTAGAAGATGATGCTGGCCACCACAGAGTGATAGAACATCTGCAACATGGTCCTGCAGACGTTGAAAGATCTGAGTCTCCGTAGAAAATACAGGCGACTCTGACCTTTCTTATACAGGGCCTCTGTGTTTTTAGTCCAGTCCATTTTATTGTCTATGTGAACCCCCAGGTACTTATATTCCTCGACAATGTCCACCTCAGTCCCCCTGATGCTGTCCGGTTTCGGGTGAGTCGGTTGCTTCCGGAAATCCATCACCAACTCCTTCGTCTTAGAGATGTTGAGTTGCATGTGATTCAGTCCACACCACTCCACGAAACCGTCCACCACACTCCTGTACTCGGACTCCTGCCTTCTGATACAGCCCACAATGGCAGAGTCGTCCCAAAACTTCTGCAGGTGGCAGGACTGTGAGCTGTATCTGAAGTCTGATGTGTAGAGTATGAACAGGAAGGGAGACAGGACTGTCCCCTGAGGTGCTCCCGTGTTGCTCACAATAGTGTCCGACGTGTTGCTCTGCAGCCTCACATACTGTAGCCGACCAGTGAGGTAGTTGGTAATCCAGGCCACTAGTGGAGCGAAGAAGTTGTTAGTAGTAGTAGTTGTAGTATACTTAAAGTAAGATTAAAAGTTATTATCAGTGTGCAAACTACACCATGGGCTTTGGGGAGAATCTCTTCTTTTTTTTGGGACTACATTGGAAACAACAGAACTAGTGGTTTTGGTGTAATTAATTATGTACCATAAGCAAAAAAAGACAATATTTCTTGTGATTTCATCTCTGTTACACAAGCATAGCCCACCTGCGGCTAGGACATTAGGCCTACTTCATATTTTATTGGCACAAATAACACATGGCTAGGTGAAATAACAAAACAGCCTTTAAACAAACAAATGTATGAGCATTACATCAAAAATAGCACACCAGTCTGTCAGGAACTAGCTTAACACAGAAGCGTTGCTCTCCAGTCGATTGGCTGCTGCTTTGATATTTTTGAACATCCAAAATGTGTCAGTAAGGTCCTTTGTTTTCGTTTTAACATGTCTCATTGATTGCTTACTACAAAAGAAAACAAAAAAAATGCTAAAGATTTGGCGCGCAGACCCAAAAAAGTTGTTCTTCTGATCCTTCACTCGTCAACGTGAGCGAAGTCTGATTCTCGCCGGCAGCAGCGCCGCGCTTTGATGGTGATGGCAAGAATACCATGTCAGTATCTTTAGTGAATTATAGGCTTTTCACACTTGAATAAGTTAACCCTGGGTTAACGTTAACCCTGAGTTATAATAACCCTGAGTTATAATAACCCTGGGTTAATTTTCTGACGTTTCACACTAGTTTTCTTTAACCCTGGGTTAACAATTGACCCCGGGTTAACGTTCTCATTTGCATATTTACTGGGTTGATTGGCCCGGCCCAGCACGTGACATTTGTTTACATTTTAGCCGGCTTAGCTGTCAAAATGACGTCATCACACCGCTGTGATGGCGATAGTAATTAAACACACACACAATAGAGCGAGAGAGCGACGAGAGAATACAAATTTTACTGGAGAAGAGAAGAGTATATGAGGAGGTTTTCGATTTTATTTTAAGTACAGAGAAATTAATTAATTTTAATTTTAATTTCAAAGATCGATTAATATGCAAATAGGTGAGGTTGCGGTCTGTGATTGGGATGGATAGTCGTTGATATCGCTGTTACCTTCTAACCCCACATTCATTTCACACTATTGTTCTTGGCACCGCAATTGCGGTGCTAACCCTGCTTCGTAGCAGGGTTTGTTAACCCAGGGTTTGTTAACCCAGGGTTTGTTAACCCAGGGTTTGTTAACCCAGGGTTTGTATAACCAGGGTTTAACCCAGGGTTTGTTAACCCAGGGTTTGTTAACCCAGGGTTTGTTACCAGGGTTAAAAAGCGTGCTAACCCACTTTCAAAAATGCAAGTGTGGAAACGCTGCTTAACCCGGGGGTTAAGTGTAGTGTGAAAAGCATATTAGTGATAAATCAACTTTGTGCATGAATTATGCATTAATATAGCCTAATTTTAGCCATATGTCTGACAAATGAAGAAATATTTTTACCTTAAACATTTAATTGGTGAAATAGCTTAAATATTAGGCCATAGTAGAAATAAACTGGTTGTGAACTGTAGGTTTTCATAACAAAGAGGACCTCAGGCCTACGTGTGTGCAATTTTGGCGGTGTAATCATGGTTTTGATTTCATTTATTTGATGTTACTAGTTCCTGTACGCTTCCCACCATGTGCTTTGGTTATGGGTGTAATTGTGCATCTATGCATATAGTCCACTGGTTTGACGACCAGAATGTTCTGTTCCGCGGACGGAACCATAAAGTGTTGCATGACAGAGAATTGCTCCATTGTTTGTCTGTGATGTGGTCGACAGCTCTGTCTCCGTCTCTCGCTCTCTCCTTTCACTCAGTTCTTCAAGCCCCCAGTCTTTTTCTGTCAGGACGATGTCTGCCGAAAACGGAAAATGTAAAGTAGCTGGCAATGGCGGTCGGGGATGTTTTGGGGAGCGGAACTGTGCCACACACCCCCGCCGCACCGCAGTGTGTTTAACTTTTGCCACTGTGTTGAGTGACTCCCGTGCTTATTTACAGATGTCTGCAGCAACTGTCTGAAAAGCCCTTTGGAGCATCAACAAGTTGTCGTCTTCGCTCTCGCCCGCTCCGTGTGTTGGGTTACAGGAGGTGGACGGCCCAGGAGCAGCAGCAGCAGCAGTAGGGTTGTTTGTTTTCTCACGAGGAAATAAGGTTGATTCAGTTGCAGCCTCAGATATACAGTAAGCAGTTGGGGTCTGGTTGTTTACAGTGTGTGTGTGTGTGGGGAGGGGAAGGAATATTGCGTCTCATATTCGACGAGACGAGACCGCATCACAAGTTGAGCACCTTCCTGAGATCCTCTCCCTCTCTGTATTGATGTTGGCTCATGTCATGCTCACAGTCGCAGCTGGGGGTGAATGGGGTCTAAAAAAAAGGTAGCCCTAGTCATTCTCTGTGCTTATTTCTTTCTTTCATTGCACTTAGACATACACAGCAATATATTAGAGATATTCGAATCAAATTAAACACGCACCGCATATGTCATATACATTGAAATGAATAAAATGAATGTAAAATAAGCGTATGAGAAGATCATTCCTCATCTAAGAGGACTACGATAATACTGTACACACCTCTGTTCACATGTGTTGCAAGGTTTAGGCCATGCAGGCTTCAGGCATGGGTTGGCTTGTCAGTTCAAAATAAGAATTCTGAATAATTGTTCAGAATAATATCACACACAGGAGGGTCTAGAGTGACCTGTTTTTAATCAGACATAGGAACTATTATGTTGTGTTTCCTGAATGCAGAAGGCATCAAACATTTACCATGGAAGAATGTTGCAGGTTTACCACCCGATGTAAATCAACAATTGTTTACTCATGTTGCTTGCTTGTTGTGCGGTAATATTTTTCCAATGTAGGCTCCAGTATATAGCATGCACAATGTTTGAGGTCTACTCTCCCCTGTCCTCCTCCTCTCTTCTCCTCAACTCCCCATTTCTTTTTTCTCAGTTCAATTCCTCTCCTCTCCTTTCCTCTCTACCCACCCTTCTCGCCTCCTCCTTTCTCCTCTCTTCCTCTCTCCCCTTTCTCCTCCTCTCTCCCCTCTCCTCTTCCCTCCATCCATATCTCACACCTCTTCCTCTCCTCACCTCACCTGCCCTCTGCGTCTCGTCTCCTCTCATCTCCCCCCCCCCCCCCTCCCCCGCCGTGCTCCTCTCCTCCTCCGCTCACCGGTATGTATCTGGTCTTCATTTTCTGACCTTGGTATTTGGTTTCCTTCTGCATTATTTTGGGCAGAGTCGGTGGTTGCCACAGTGGCAGCGCTGTCACTCAGCGGGGAGTGGATTCATCTCTGCGCCCGCTGATCCGCCCCTCGTCCTCATCCTCCTCGTGTCCGACGGAAATAGACCAGAGGACAGCGAGCCACTTCTGGGAAGCCTGGCCAAAACATGTTTGGAAAACAATCCGGTTCATGGTTGCATTCCCAATCAGTGGAAATAAATATTTCTTCATCAGGGGTCATGTATGGGTGTTGGTGCGTGTGTGTATGTGTGTGCATGCATGTGTGCGTGTATGTGTGCGTGTGTGTGCATGTGTGTGTGTGTGTGTGTGTGGTGCGTGCATGCAAGCGAGTGTATGTTTGTGTCTGTGTCTGTGCAGCATTAGTCACTGTCACAGATCGCTCCATCTCGGCGATATCACTTCTCCAGACAGCGCTCCTGGAAACTCCCGCGACCCCCAACCGACTTCAAAGACGCGTAACACCGTAGTTTATCTCACAGATGGCCGAGAGAGGATTCTGCAGCAGTCTGCCGCGTCTGTCATCTCTGGAGTGGGAGAGAGTGGGAGAGAGTGAGAGTGAAAGAGAGAGAGAGAGAGAGAGAGAGAGAGAGAGAGAGAGAGAGACTAGCTGTTTTTAGGGAGAACGGCTGTGCCATGGACCCTCAAGTCCCTCACACTCGCATGCACTCCCAGTGAAGGACCACTTTCACTTAAGTGTGGGACCACTTGAACCTTGGAACAAACTTATTTTGTACATTAAAAGGTGCATTCATCAGGTTATGGTCGCCAGAGGGTTGATCACTGAACAACTCAAACCAAACCTATGTCTCAATTAATGAAGTTTGACAATTAATTATAATATTATTATACTATAATACTGGCTTGTTCATTGTTTGAGTTGGACATCAAGACCCAATGATACCATTTAGACCTTTTTATTAATCCTCCCTTCAACAATGAAAGTGTGTGTCATCATTAGCTATATGCCTGTACCTGCCTAAAACATGCTTATAGTTTTGGCATTGTATAAAGCATGCTTATATAACCAGCCTCACCATGTAATGCATGAGAACCCCACTTCTGCGGTAGGTTATTACCAGTGGTTCGTAGTGGAATAGTCGTGGAAAAACAGAACATTCCAACAACTTGTTCAAGTCTTGTTTTGTTTATAATCAGTATCTCCTTAAAGATCGTCTTGCAACAAGCAGTCAACTGTAGCTTATAATTACTGGGGAAGAAATAGACACACAGAGTAGGCACACACACGGGATGTGTGTGTATGTGTGAGTTTGTACTCTTTGCCATGTGATGTGTATGCCATGCGTTCTGTGGCTGTAAGTCTGTGGTGTCTGTGTGTGTGGTCGTGTGTGTGTGCTGTGTGTGTGTGCCTTTTTGGCGTAGTTCGCTTTTGCATATGTTGTAGTATGCATGCGTGTGTGTGTATGTGTGTGTGTGTGTGTGTGTGTGTGTGTCGCGTGTAGTGGTGTGTGGTGTTTGTAGTGTGTGTGCTATGTGCTTGTGTGTAGCCTACCCTTTGCGGGCTTCCTACTTTTCACTTTGAAGTGGAAGCAGCCTTATTACCGGCGCCGGGGGCGTGGGCCAGGGGTTTCAGCGAGGTGCCAGGGAGGGGGGGGGGGGGTGGGGGGGGGTAGCAGGCGGGTCACTTCCTCCCCCTGCAGCACCTGGTGGCTCGTCTGTCTTTGATGACGTCGCGCGCGGCCGTAGCAGACGGAGGTGAGAACTGCTCCCAGCGGCTGTTTGATCTCCCGCCCTCCCGGGCTGCTGCTCCCGGGAAAGGTCCTGCCAGCCTGCCTGACCTGCCACCCGGGAACCTTCTCTGTCTCCCTGATGCAAACTGGATGATTTTAGGACATCATCACAATTATTACAATTATCACAATTATCAAAAACACACACACACACACACACACACACACACACACACACACACACACACAAACAGAGAGAGAAGGTTACACAGATGCCAGAGCAGAGAGGACAGCCGTGGTTAGCTGGAGTGATGATGATTGGTCCTGTCAACACCGTTCACGTAAATCAGGTCAACACCCCGTCGGTTAACGGTGTCTCCGTCACCACCGACATCGATCTGTTTCCATCACTCGGCTCATGACGAGAGTCAGTGATGCTCCTGGTGCTGAACACTGTAGCTGTGAATGGGTTCTGTAATGTACACCAGTGTTGTTCAGGCAAGACGATATTCTGATGCACACTGGTGATGTCGATAGCCAATGGTTTAGTGTTTCAATGGCAATACACAGTCTGTGAGTGTATGTACAGTATGTATTCCTCTATATTAATACTATGATCTCTCTGCTGGCTTAAGCTTTCGCCCTTAAAACCAGCCAATGTTTAATTCTTTTAATTTATTAAACATTGTCTGGTGGCGCGCTGGGCTCTCCCTGTACGTGGCAGGCTTCCGGCGTGCACACACAAACACAAACACACACACACGTTACAACAGTGTCCCCGTATTCAAAGAGAGTATTGAGTAAGTGAGCCTTGAGCACAGATATGGAGTGTCAATATTGGCAGCAGCTAAAGCCATTGTCAACATGACACCCAGCCAAGTCTTAAACAGCTCAGTGGTAGATGTGTGGTCATCTTACTGTATGCTCCTGTGGGTCAGGTTTCATATATCCAATGTCAATCCACTTCCTGTCAGAGGTGCATTCTCCTAAATGTGGAAAAGCACAAACGCCGTCCTATCCGGACCCGGACCTTATTTTGAGGGAAACAAAAAGAAGAGTTTTGTGCTAAAATCAAGGAAATACCTCCAGTTATACCAGCATCATCAGCCACAAAGAACACAGAAATATTAACCCAGGGTGTGCCCAGCTGGATGAAGCCATTCATAAGGCACCATGCATAGGTTTAGCTGTAGATGACTGATGTGTCTGACGATGCTCAGCTGTTAGTTTATCTAAGGTTCTTCAAGGAGGAGAAGAAAGAAAAGAACATTAATTTATTATTAGAGCACATATTATTTATAATCCCTCCGGTTCAATAAATATTGTTATATTATTGAATTGTACTTCATTTATTTGATTTAACTACATAGTGGCAGTGGCATAGTGGCAATATACAGTATATGGTGGCATAATATGTCCCCTTTAACAAACAGAGCCGTAGAGGATCCTGCAGGCAGACCTGTTGGTGGAGAACCGGTAGCTTGCCGTGGATCGGTTCTACACAGAGAGGACTCTTAAGTCGTGAACAGTAAGGAGAACGTAGGCATGCAGGAACTAAAGGGCAGGGATGGGTTATATAATAATGTAATACTTATCAAGCAGATGAGATGCTGTGTGTGTGTGTGTGTGTGTGTGTGGGGCGGGGGGGTGGAGTTATGAGTACAGTCTGCATGTGTGCATGTCTATACAAGTATCCTAAGATGAATGCAAGCTGTGTGTGTGTGTGAGCGTGTGAGTGTGTGTGCGAGTAGTTTGGGCTATCGTCTGGTAAAAAACAGCAGTAGTTTGGGCTATCGTCTGGTAAAAAACAGAGATGTAGACCACCATGTACAAGTTTACCAGTATTCCTTGTTTGTAGATTCATGTTCTTCCTCCAGAACCATCTCCATCAGCACCCTCAGCCAAGGAGTCCTGGTCTGGTTGTAAACACAATGGTACTTTGTACTGCAACGCCTGGTAACAAACAGCCGTAGTTTACAAGCCAATGGAGAGGTTCTGCAAACTTACAAGCAGTACTTGTTGGTAGGTCCATGTTCTTCCACCAGATGCTCTGCTGCCTCCAGGGACACAAACATACATCATTACAACAGCTGGTCCTTATAAAGCAATAAACAGTTCAGCTCAATGCAACTCACAATACTTTAACTGATTCAAGACTAGTTTAGGGGCTAGCTTAGTAGCAGGACTAGTCCATAGAAGTGGCAGTAAGTGAGAGAATCACATTAGAGTCTGGCTTCATTCGTTCAATGATTTGTTCTCTCACACACACACACACACACACACACACACACACACACACACACACACACACACACACACACACACACACACACACTAAATGTTGAACTCAATATGTACCTACCTTCCCATGATGTTAGTGGTCACATGGTAGTCCTCCAATAGGATCCTGGGAGGTCATCAGCTTCATCTAGTCACAACAATACAATACTACAATTGAAAATGACACATCAGCATATGTACATTTCATTTGTTGAATAAAACAATAGAACTTGAAGAACCTTTGTGTGAGAGTACACCTTATAATTCTACACCTTGTAGATCAGACTCTGCTGCCTTCACATTTAGAGGAAATGATGAGTTTCTCCCACAGCTCCGTTAACCAGGGATTGTTTTCGCGATACCATGATGATCAGAGGTGATGGCCGAGTGATGAAGACTAATTGAGTGGCTTGTTTAGTAGCAGGACCGACCTTCACCAGGCAGGTCCACCAGCACGGCTCGTCAGTCAGCTGGTGAGCCTGTGCAGTAAGAACAAGAGAGAGCGTTAGAGTAAGAAAGACAGCCAGGCAAACAGAGAGAGAGACAGAGTAGAATAATAAAATAACAGATATACACATTTACAGTAAGTCTATCAACAGCGTTGTCCATCCCTGTTCAATAGCTTTTGCATTTCCATCACTATACCTCAAAAACCACCTTACAAAGTTGTAAAAGTTTTTTTTGTTTTAACATAGAACTGTGTCATTGTAAATATGTGTCATCTTGTGTCCATTTCCAGTTTCTTGCGCGCAACTTACCCTGATTTAATCCGTGGTTGTCTGTGAAGTGGGTGGCCGAGACGGTGTGCAGGGACTGAGAGCAACATATCTGCAAATAAAATACAACAAATACAATAAATATATCTACAGGGAGCAGCAACTTTCAAGAAGTCACACAATTTGATGTTAAAACAACAAAAATAAGAATGAATGAATGCAATGATGATGTCCATGCCTTGAGGACGTTCCAGGAGAGCAGCGTGGACAGCAGTTTGACTGAAGAGCAGCCTGCGAGCGGAGCCGGTAGAGTCCATATCAGGAGAAAGAGGCAATCCATGATGTTCTCAGCACCTCCAGAAACTGCGCGAAAGTGGGGACGACCTGCCGCCGTGGAGCATCGTGCAACGGTCACGCAGGCATCGTGCTTCACTTGTTGTGCTTTTGCCCTTTCTCGGTGTTATTGGTGTAGGTGAGGTCCGCAGGTTCCATTTGCATGCGGGAGCCACCGCGCAAAACCGTGCGCCTGGCTACCTGGCTGGCTACCTGGCTGCTGCAGCAGGTAGGAAGGCTGCGTGTGTATGCTGAGCTGCTCACTGCTCACCACCGGGAGCCGCAGAGCTGAGTCTGACTGCACATTCCGCACAGTACAGTAGTGGGAGCGCAGAGTGTGCAGAAGCAGCAGAAGCAGCAGCAGCAGCTGGTGGTGGTGGTGCTGGTGCTGCTGGTGGTGGTGGTGGTCAGGGGCGTCGGACTGGGAGGGGGGGGAGTGGGACTGACTACCCAGGGGCCCAAAGTGGAGGGGGGGTGCTAAAAGCCTGAAATTAAAAGTTTGTTTTTATTTGGATTTCTTTTCTTCTAAGTAATTAGTGACATAACTACAGTAAAATTGGCAAAATAAATTGGTTGATAGACTGAAATTTGTATAAAAAAAGAATAAAACAAAAAATACTGGAGGGCCCCTGTCACCCTCTTATACTTAAAAATAATGTTCTATGTGCTTGTGTGTAGCCTACCCTTTGCGGGCTTCCCCTACTTTCACTTTGAAGTGAAGCAGCTTATTACCGGCGCGGGGGCGTGGCCAGGGGTTGTCAGCGAGGTGCCAGGAGGGGTGGGGGTGTGGCGGGGGGTAGCGGGGGTCACTTCCTCCCCCTGCAGCACCTGTGGCTCGTCTGTCTTTGATGACGTCGCGCGCGGCCGTAGCAGACGGAGGTGAGAACTGCTCCCAGCGGCTGTTTGATCTCCCGCCCTCCCGGGCTGCTGCTCCCGGGAAAGGTCCTGCCAGCCTGCCTGCCACCCGGGAACCTTCTCTGTCTCCCTGATGCAACTGGATGATTTTAGGACATCATCACAATTATTACAATTATCACAATTATCAAAAACACACACACACATACACACATACACACATACACACACACACAGAGAAGGTTACACAGATGCCAGAGCAGAGAGGACAACCGTGGTTAGCTGGAGTGATGATGATTGGTCCTGTCAACACCGTTCACGTAAATCAGGTCAACACCCCGTCGGTTAACGGTGTCTCCGTCACCACCGACATCGATCTGTTTCCATCACTCGGCTCATGACGAGAGTCAGTGATGCTCCTGGTGCTGAACACTGTAGCTGTGAATGGGTTCTGTAATGTACACCAGTGTTGTTCAAACAGGCAAGACGATATTCTGATGCACACTGGTGATGTCGATAGCCAATGGTTTAGTGTTTCAATGGCAATACACAGTCTGTGAGTGTATGTACAGTATGTATTCCTCTATATTAATACTATGATCTCTCTGCTGGCTTAAGCTTCGCCCTTAAAAACCAGCCAATGTTTAATTATTTTAATTTATTAAACATTGTCTGGTGGCGCGCTGGGCTCTCCCTGTACGTGGCAGGCTTCCGGCGCGCACACACAAACACACACACACGTTACAACAGTGTCCCCGTATTCAAAGAGAGTATTGAGTAGTGAGCCTTGAGCACAGATATGGAGTGTCAATATTGGCAGCAGCTAAAGCCATTGTCAACATGACACCCAGCCAAGTCTTAAACAGCTCAGTGGTAGATGTGTGTCATCTTACTGTATGCTCCTGTGGTCAGGTTTCATATATCCAATGTCAATCCACTTCCTGTCAGAGGTGCATTCTCCTAAATGTGGAAAAGCACAAACGCCGTCCTATCCGGACCCGGACCTTATTTGAGGGGAAACAAAAAGAAGAGTTTTGTGCTAAAATCAAGGAAATACCTCCAGTATATCAGCATCATCAGCCACAAAGAACACAGAAATATTAACCCAGGGTGTGCCCAGCTGGATGAAGCCATTCATAAGGCACCATGCATAGGTTTAGCTGTAGATGACTGATGTGTCTGACGATGCTCAGCTGTTAGTTTATCTAAGGTTCTTCAACGAGGAGAAGAAAGAAAAGAACATTAATTTATTATTAGAGCACATATTATTTATAATCCCTCCGGTTCAATAAATATTGTTATATTATTGAATTGTACTTCATTTATTTGATTTAACTACATAGTGGCAGTGGCATAGTGGCAATATACAGTATATGGTATCATAACGCCATATACTGACAATAGACATTATGATCCTCATCTACTAATGGCCCGGCCCGTCTGTCAGTTTTAAAAACCGAATGTGGCCCTTGAGCCAAAAAGTTTGCCCACCCCTGACCTAGATGTATGATTACTAGATCAGTCTACCAGCCTACCCAGTGGACTGTACCGACAGGTAAACTGATCTAGTCAGCATACATCTAGGTGGACATTCCCACTTGTGATGTCACTAGACGGTAGTCACATGGCAATTGTGAAACGGCTTGCAATGGCTAATCACACTCACACATGGTGGCATAATATGTCCCCTTTAACAAACAGAGCCGTAGAGGATCCTGCAGGCAGACCTGTTGGTGGAGAACCGGTAGCTTGCCGTGGATCGGTTCTACACAGAGAGGACTCTTAAGTCGTGAACAGTAAGGAGAACGTAGGCATGCAGGAACTAAAGGGCAGGGATGGGTTATATAATAATGTAATACTTATCAAGCAGATGAGATGCTGTGTGTGTGTGTGTGTGTGTGTGTGGCGGGGGGGTGGAGTTATGAGTACAGTCTGCATGTGTGCATGTCTATACAAGTATCCTAAGATGAATGCAAGCTGTGTGTGTGTGTGAGTGTGTGAGTGTGTGTGCGAGTAGTTTGGCCTATCATTTGGTAACAAACAGCAGTAGTTTGGGCTATCGTCTGGTAAAAAACAGAGATGTAGACCACCATGTACAAGTTTACCAGTATTCCTTGTTTGTAGATTCATGTTCTTCCTCCAGAACCATCTCCATCAGCACCCTCAGCCAAGGAGTCCTGGTCTGGTTGTAAACACAATGGTACTTTGTACTGCAACGCCTGGTAACAAACAGCCGTAGTTTACAAGCCAATGGAGAGGTTCTGCAAACTTACAAGCAGTACTTGTTGGTAGGTCCATGTTCTTCCACCAGATGCTCTGCTGCCTCCAGGGACACAAACATACATCATTACAACAGCTGGTCCTTATAAAGCAATAAACAGTTCAGCTCAATGCAACTCACAATACTTTAACTGATTCAAGACTAGTTTAGGGGCTAGCTTAGTAGCAGGACTAGTCCATAGAAGTGGCAGTAAGTGAGAGAATCACATTAGAGTCTGGCTTCATTCGTTCAATGATTTGTTCTCTCACACACACACACACACACACACACACACACACACACACACACACACACACACACACACACACACACACACACACACACACTAAATGTTGAACTCAATATGTACCTACCTTCCCATGATGTTAGTGGTCACATGGTAGTCCTCCAATAGGATCCTGGGAGGTCATCTAGTCACAACAATACAATACTACAATAGAAAATGACACATCAGCATATGTACATTTCATTTGTTGAATAAAACAATAGAACTTGAAGAACCTTTGTGTGAGAGTACACCTTATAATTCTACACCTTGTAGATCAGACTCTGCTGCCTTCACATTTAGAGGAAATGATGAGTCTAATGAATCGTGTTCTCCCACAGCTCCGTTAACCAGGGATTGTTTTCGCGATACCATGATGATCAGAGGTGATGGCCGAGTGATGAAGACTAATTGAGTGGCTTGTTTAGTAGCAGGACCGACCTTCACCAGGCAGGTCCACCAGCACGGCTCGTCAGTCAGCTGGTGAGCCTGTGCAGTAAGAACAAGAGAGAGCGTTAGAGTAAGAAAGACAGCCAGGCAAACAGAGAGAGAGACAGAGAGAGAGCGAGAGAGAGAAAGCGAGAGATAAACAGACAGAGTTGTGATAGGAGGAGTGAAGGGTGAGATGGAGGGGGAGCCGCTGTGAGGCGCTGGGAAGAGTAATTACCTGCCGGGCGAAGGGAGCTTGTGTGTGTGTGTGTGTGTGTGTGTGTGTGTGTGTGTGTGTGTGTGTGTGTGTGTGTGTGTGTGTGTGTGTGTGTGTGTGTGTGTGTGTGTGTGTGTGTGTGTGTGAGACCTGGATGCCCTGGATGCTCGCACACAGACAATAAGGCACCTTGCCATATCTCTGTGGTTTACGGTCAGGGCAGAATAGTAGCAGCCCACCCCCACCACACACACACACACACACACACACACACACACACTGTCACACACGCCCACACACACACAAAATGCAATGCAGTCAGTTTTAGTCTTTTTATATGGCCTTTTAAAATGGTCCATCTCCTCTCAGGGATGTCTGTTAAAATGGGAATATAGCAACCAAAGACAAATAAACCAGGTCTAAATCTAAGTCTAAGTTTAAGTTAAGGGGTTACGTTTGGGAACATAAACAAGGGGAGAGCCGGTTTCCTTCCAGGACTGGTTCTGTGCGCCTCTTGCTCCTGCGGTGGTGCTGGTCCGGGCGGGTCACGCGTGGCAGAGCATCACACACTGATATCATCACCCAGGCTTTGATCAGCCTTATGAGTCTGCAGCACAATATTACTCCTGAGGATTAGCAAGACCACGGTGGAGCAGGTCCATGGGGGGGGAGGGAGGGAGAGAGAGAGGGAACGGGTGAGGAAGAGAGAGACAGAGAAGAGAGTGTGTGTGTGTGTGTTTGAGAGTCTCAGACCTCTCTCTCTCTCTCTCTCTCTCTCTCTCTCTCTCTCTCTCTCTCTCTCTCTCTCTCTCTCTCTCTCTCTCTTCACACACACACACACACGAGACAATGTGCACCACTCATCTGCTGCCTTTCCGCATGGTGGAGTGTCCACTCCAACCTCATCCCAGCTGGCGCACACACACCCACACCACATGTGGCCCACTCACTCAGGACCCTCCAGCTGACCAATCACATGGTTCCATCTCTCACTCTTCCATCGCTGCACTCTACCCACATCCACACATCCACATCCACACACACACACACACACACACACACACACGGAAAGGATGTGATGGAGTTCATGTCCTGGTTCATCCAAATCTGGTGTCTTGGTCAGAGCACGGACACTGCTCGCCCCGCCTACCTTCACACCTGTCTGCCTCTCTCTCTGTCTGTCTGTCTCTCTCTCTCTGTCACAAGTGAGTAAAATAGCAAGGTGGCTGTGTGTTGTACCTGACTGTCACCAAAACTACCTGCCTGTCTGTCAGTCTGTCTGCCTGTCTGTCTGTATCTCTCTCTGTGTCTCTGTCTGTCTGCTTTCCCACCTGCCTACCTCTCTCTATATCTACCTGCCTGTCTGTCTCTCTGTCTGGTAGTCTGTCTCTGTCTGTCTCCCCATCTCTCTCTTTGACTGTCTGTCTCTGTCTGTCTGTCTGCTTTCCCACCTGCCTAACTCTCTCTATATCTACCTGCCTGTCTGTCTGTCTCTCTCTCTCTGCCTGCCTGTCTGGCGATCTGCGTCTCTTCATGCACCAAAAATACCAAACAAAATAACAAGTGGACAAAGGCATGGACAGAGAGAGAGAAAGATGGACGATCTGAAAATTACAGCTCTTCGGCATAAACATCCGTTGTATAAATACACACTGGGGTGAACCAGAGGAGGGGAGCAGGACTCAGTCGACCAGGGCGCGACCGAGAGGAGGCGGAACGGACCAAACTGTATTTAGAAGACATGCACGCACACACACACACAGACACGTGGACATACATGCATGCACGCGCACGCGCACACACACACACACCCCCCCCACACACAGTCCACCACACACACACACACACACACACACACACACACAAACACAGTCCACCACACACACAAACACACTTTGCCAGATACACACGCACACTCTCCCCTCCACACATACTCTCTCTCCCACACACACATACTCACACACTCCCCCCCCACACACTCTCCCACGCACACACAAACACACACACACACACACACACACACACACACACACACACACACACACACACACACATCTCTCCCTCCACAAGAGTGTATCTAAATCTGTGGCTTCTCTCCGATGGTACCCCGGTGTGGCGGAGCAGGGATCTTTGAAGAATGTCTAAATACGCATCGCTTGTTTATAAAGAGCGGCACCGCAGAGCAGAAAGTGGAGCAGCGTGGGTAAGTGACATCCCGACCGCAAGGGTGTCGTGGAGTTTCTGTTACCCGGTGGCGAGATTCGCGAGACACACCACAGAGCCGCCTCATGTCAGGGCAGCAGAGTCCGCTCCCGCCCAAGGTCATCTGAGGGCATCCACGGCAGCTACGAGTACGACCTGCAACACATTAAGCTAACGGCCAAACGGATAGACATAAGCATTTTCTTTTCGCTGTGTTAAGCTAAGCGACAACCTTGAAATTAAATGCTAAATGTTCTGATGCTGGCGGCGTCTCGCTCCGCTGTACAGTGATTTAGTCGCTCACACACTGTTAACAATCTCGCTTGTGCGTAGCCTAGCCCGCAGCAGCCCAGAGAACACATTTGCATGGAGAATAGATGACTTTCTGACAGACACGCAGTATCCGTGGTAACACCAGGTGAGGTGTGAGGTTGAGAGATCTCTTATCTCTCCCTATCTCTCCCCCATCCCTCCCTCTCCTTCTCTCCAGCTCTCAACCCCCCCCCCTCCCTCTCCCGCTCGCTCTCTCTCTCTCTCGCTCTCTCTACCTCTCCTTCTCCCTCTCTCTCTGCCTCCCTCCTCTCCTCCTCCGATCAAAGCTGGGTACCATGGTATGGTTGTGTGGGCTCCGGGACCCTCTGAGGGCCCCATTGTCTGGGGGCAGAGGCTGGAAATGCTCCCCTTGTCCTGGGCCCCCAGGCCTGGACAATGGACACAGACAACTCCCTGACACCCCGTCTTCCAAGGACACACTGCTGCATTATGAACAGCCAATGTTGACTTTTCCTCCTCTGTCCCATCTATTGGCTATCGGGGTGTGTGCACGTGTGTGTGTGTGTGTGTGGGTGTGTGTGTGTGTGTGTGGGTGTGTGTGTGTGTGTGGGTGGCTGAATATGTCTGTGCACATGCATGTAGGTAATGTACTGTATCTCTCTACTGATTGGCACATGCAAATTCTGTTTGTGCAGGTGGACGTGTGTATGCACTTTTGTGTGTGCAT
Source organism: Coryphaenoides rupestris (assembly GCA_002895965.2). NCBI lineage: Eukaryota > Metazoa > Chordata > Actinopteri > Gadiformes > Macrouridae > Coryphaenoides > Coryphaenoides rupestris. The sequence goes on along the minus strand of PIJE02002086.1, from coordinate 15,375 downwards.
GTCTGAACTCGTGTGTGTTCCCATTTATCTTTCAAATGGGGAGAAAGCTTGACAGACTCCAAAATCATCAATAATAAAGTGATCAGAAGAGAGGTGAGATCATCTCAAATAACATTGCAGACGCAACACACACACACACACACATAGACACATACACATCAGGGTTACTGTGGCAACCATGATGAAGTGTCTAAGTGACAGGAGAAGAAAGGCATAAGTTATCCTCAATCTTCCAACTTCTCAATTTTCATCACACCGTGGGATGGAAGTGGCTCAACTGGCACCATTATGATACAATAACACACACACACACACACACACACACACACACACACACACACACACACACACACACACACACACACACACACACACACACACACACACACACACACATACACACACCATCGTCAGCATGTGTGCAGCCTGTCAGAGGATGAATCGAGCCGCAGATCAAAACTGGCGCACTGAGCAACACAAACTCGTGAGCGTGGGTTACCACCCACCCTCACTCACCCACCTTACCCTCCTGCCACCCTCCCTCCCTCCCATAGACCACCCTGCCACAACCGCCTATGAAACTCCACTCTCTCTCCCTCTCTCCCCTTTGTTTTGTCGGGGGGTTCTTGGTTGAGAGGGGGCTGTTCTACCGCAGAACTGTTGTTTGGGACTCTGGCAGAACTGTAATGCGCTCCGCTCTGCGGATCAAATATGAATCATCCACCGTCAACAATCGGTGTTCCTGGTCTTCAAGAAAAACAGCAAAATTAGAGAATCAAGACAGAAAGCACGACCATGCACTACACATTGAGCCATAGTAATATACTTACATCGTTCCATCAAAAACCGAGAAGAATGCTCGATTGACCTGAGGAGTATATCTGATGCTAACCCATATACAGTATGCTTAAAGGTTATGCTCGTGAGTGTATCCACACTCCTGGAACGACGTCCTTGGGCCTCTATGACAATGACCAGCCCCTGGGGACACCATGATGCCTCCTGACAGGACAATTGCATTCAAACGTGCAGATCAGCATATAGTGTGTCAAGTGTGTCCACCGCGAAAGAATATGAGGGGCAGATATGTTTAGTGTGGGGGGGGGGGGGGGATGTGGGTGACCTCATTCTCCCACTGGCTCTGGGCCAAAGAGATTAACTGGGAGAGGACGACAGCAAAGCAGCAGGGAGCCAACGTCGTCCAGATTGACAGCTGAATGCCGTGGTTGTGACAATGGTGTCACAGGAGCCTCGATACTCCAAGTCGGCCCCTGAAGGATCGGCAGAGGGTGAGTGAGGTAAGTGATAAGTAAGCGATACGATTCACTGTTCAATGGAATTATGATCTGCTGCAAGGTCTAATTGTCAGGCGTTTCCTCCCCAGCATTTTGGGAGAATGTGAGAATGTGTGTGTGTGTGTGTATGTGTACTCTGTGCAGATTAACACCGCATAAAGTATTCCGAATGATTTTGACAGCAAACGAGAGATGGAGCGAAAACCTGGAGTTCACCACCTCCACCACCACCACCACCTACACCATGGCAGTGCCCTTCAAGCAACGATCACCGCCAGCGGCTCCACCTTCACCTTCACCTACACCTGGTTTTCTGTGCGTCTGACTTGCTTCCCCAGAGCTCTCTGTGATTAATGCTGATGACCTTCACCAAAGGAAACGTTCTGCTGCTCGAGTTAGGCCGAGTTCTCCTCCGCGGCCTGAATCCTTATCTCGCCCCATTCCCGCCATCCAATCGGCTGGAGACCCTTTAGAGCACATATTTGGGGGGACGATACTTTTGTCTGTCATGCTCTCTGCTGTCTTACACAAGTGACCGCTGTGGCTCACGTGGTTCAGTCACAACAACACAGAGAGTCCACGGCTCCCCGAGCACCACCCTGCCACCACCCCCTGCTGGCACACACACACACACACACACACACACACACACACGACACACACACACACACACACACACACACACACACACACACACACACACACACACACACACACACACACACACACACACACACACACACACAGCCTCCTCTCTCTAATGACCCTCCCCCACCCCACCCCCACTCCATCATGTCGGCGTGATATAAAACCCACAGACAACAAACGACAAACAACAACTGCAACCGCCACCCGGGTGAGCTCATCCTTTGGCAGGCTCCTCCCTCCCTCCCTCCCTCACCCCCTCCCTCACTCAATCACTCTTTCCTCCCCCCTTCTCTCCCTCTCACCTCCCTCCCTCACTCTCTCCCTCCCACCTCCCTCCCTTTCTCCCTCCCTCCCTCTCTCGCTCGCTCTCACCCCTTCCCTCGCTCTCACCCCTTCCCTCCCTCCCCCTCCCCTTTCTTCCCTCCCTCCCTCCTCCCTCTCTCACTCTCCCCTCCTCCCTCCCTCGCCCCCAACCCTCCCTTCCATCCTCCCTCCCGGTTGAGGCTGCTCTTCAGAGTGGCTCTGCATCTCTTCCCAGTGATCTGTTACAGCAGGAGCCTCCCCTCTCTCCCTCCCTCCCTCCCTCTGTGTCTCTTCCCAGTGATCTGTTACAGCAGGGGCCTCCCCGCCGCTCCTCTGATCCCACCGGCGGCTCTCTGCTGCTGGCAGGGGCCTGGAGGCCGCCTATCGTCAGCGCACGTGTCGCTGTGTGTGTGTGTGTGTGTCCGTGTGTGTGTGTGTGTGTGTGTGTGTGTGTGTGTGTCTGTCACTGTAGACGACCGGGAAAAGAAGGAAAGGAAGGCCGTTGTCTCTCGATTTTCCGCCCTGATTGGTGTGAATAGCTCAGCTGAGTCTCTCTCTCTCTCTCTCTCTCTCTCATATCCTGGGTGTGGGGTGTGGCCAAAAGGTCACAGTGTGAGAAGGACATGCTAGATGCTAGCTAGATGGGACGTCATCACAGGGACAGAATACAAAATAAGTATTGTAACAAAGTTGTTGCAAAATACTGTGGTGCAAAATACTCTGGTGCAATACCATGGTAAAAAATACCGTGGTACAAATTACTGTGGTACAAAATACTGAGGTGTGAAGGCTAAACTAATTGATCGCTTGAGTTTCTGTGTTATTTTTGAGATGCGTGTAGAACAAAGCATAGCAAAGACACACACACTCATGTAAGCGGCCACAAAAGCCAAGGATGCCATCACGTCGTACGCTTGTTAGCGCTGAGCTGAGGGAGAGGCACACTAAGCAGCCCGACGTGTCAGAACCTGAGGTCAACTTCAAACAGGAAGCCCGTTACCTCAGAGAAAACGTGTTTGAGAGAAAAGCGCCACTTTGATGCCTGTACGCATTCTCAGTTGACACAAAGGGGAAAAACCACCACCACCACCACCAAAACCACCACCCCACCCCACCACCACCACCCCCCACCACCAAAACCACCCCCCACTGCCTCGGTGTGATGGGTTTTAATTGAAAGCGATTTAAGACGGTTCGGATTAATTTAATGCCGGGTTTGGGCGGGAGGGGGTTGCTCCAAATGCAGGGTCTCCATCATGTAGTCTGACAAGTTGCTGTTTTAAATAATTACATTTAATGGTTTGTTGTTTCAGCTAAAACCAACGCCTGCAGCAGGGCTGTTTGGCTTACTGCATACATCGCGGCAGGCACAGTCTTGCTGCTTTACTGCACCGGCGTTACTGTGGCTGGCACAGACACAAATACTTTGGTAACAGCCTGGGATTGACTTTCAATAAGCCAGACTTCCACTTGAAATCTGCTTAAATCCATGCTAAAAAAAAAGGATATATGACTCAATCATCGCTCGCGGTAATGACTGTTTACACTCTGTTTTACAATGTGGCTTTTAGCGATCTATCTCTTCTGTGGGAGCGTGGGGGCCTCGAAACATATCCTTTGCCCGGGGTGGGTAAAGATTTCTCCCAGCGAACACAAAGATCAGATAATGAGCCGGGTTCTTGGCGTTCCGAGGGAGAAACATAGGTTCTTTCTTTAAGCGCTGCAGAAGTTGGACTGCAACGTTGGAAGGTTACTAGGATCAAATTGGCTCTGGCAAGCCTGAGACATCTACATCCTCCTACACAGAAAGTGCACGAAAATCGTAGGTTGATGTAATAGTCATTTCACAAACCCAAGATGAGCAATTGCTAAACACGCAGGCGGGATCAACACACACTTATGCATGCACACGCACACTCGCACATAGACACACGCACAAAGACGTGTGCATGCACCCACACACACTTGCACACAGACGGACACACACGCACGCACACACACACACGTGGCGCGCACACACACGCTTACAGAACCAGTTTCAGTATAAATCTCTTTCACAGTCTCTTGCAGCTCCCAGATTGCTGGGATTAACAGCCTCCTCTTGCACCAAGAGAAAGTTAAAGTCCTGTATTGTTTGGTGTGGAGGATGCTGCGTTGTCGTATGAATGAACAATATCAACGCAGAAAGCCAACAGCTATGGGACTGAGGTTCCACTGCTGCCAGCGTCCCCTTTGATTATAGAAACCCCCTCGTCTCGATGCAGTGTTTTATATAAACACACACACACACACACACACATGCACGCATTCCACCTTCCAGCTCCCCCCCTGTCTCTAAGTCATTTTAGCAGCCTGCGTTTGTATTTCAAAGTGCAAATACCATCGCCGAGAAAACATGTATGGGCAAATCTGTTGCAATCGAGGACTGCCTTGTGCGGGGGGATAAATAATTAAATGCAAAAAGCTGAATCATCATCACCATCACCATCATCAAGACCAATAATGTGTGGTCGGGCTGTCACTCTGCTCACACAGCGAGCGGGTTCTTCCAGAGTCCACGTTTGAAGTGTTGCCCAAGCCACTGAGTTATGACGACACCGTTTGCAACAGCATCAGGACGAAGAAAACAAATCAAATCAAGTCATGTGTTATTTATTCTCTGTTTTTTTTTTCAGCTGGCAGAAGATGCAATGCCAGGGGTCTGCCAAATAACGTAAATTTCACACAAGGCCCCCTTTGTTTAGTATGTGACAGCGGTGTATTTACAGTGTGACGCGTAAGTTTATAACCTGGACCATAACTGGTGTCAATGTTCATCTGATTTATCCCCCCTGGCCAATATCAATCAGCTGTTATTCACAGCTCTCCATTTGTCAGCCCATGGCTTTGAATGGTTGAACAGCATCGCAGGGATTTATTAATAAGCGACACAATTTAAAGGGCTTGTCATTGAAGCCCAGTCAGTCTGGAGAATACACACACACACAGTACACACAGTAAAGCACCAACAGATGCAGAATCAGATGCATTACAACACAAGAGAGAAAGAAAGCCTGTGTGTTATTTATGAACAGCGATGAGATTGGTTAAGGCCTCGCCTGGCTGTGACATGTTTTGATGACCAAAAAAAAACTGACGATGATAACAAAATGTTTGTTGACTAGTTCAGGGGGGCTCTGTTTGTTTCAAGGGTTGAATGCATTGGAATGTGAAAGCTACATACACTCGGAAGCAAATGGACACACCTGAAGGCATCATTCACGCATGCAAGCAGATATGACTTCTCCCTGCTATCTCTCTCTCTCTTTGAAGAAACACTCTCTGATAAGGGACCACCAGACTTGAGATGAGATTAAATCAGCAAAAAAAATAAACCAATTTTCTGTTTTTCAAACACTTGTCTGGTGTCTCAGAAGCTGTGGTGGTTGGAGATAGGGGTGGATGCTGAGTCGACTCTGAAGTCCTATCTAAAGAGACTCTGGGATGTATTTTCCTTTAAGGAATACCGAGACAAGACAGAGACCCCAGACACCTACAGTGTGTCGGCGCAAGACCATATAAGGGACTGGGGGAAATCTGGCAACCTAAATTATCTGAAGTCCACTTCAGGTACTTATTTATGCATAACATTCATCAATTTGGTAAGAGACAACTCCTGTCCAGGAACAAAGGAACAATGTTGGAGAGCATGTTCCTGGCCCACGTCCATGCATTGCATCTGGCTGGTTATACCATAAAGACCCCCCCTCTGTTCCAAAACATGTTTTCTTTACAGTCAGCCTCCTCTCCGGAGCATGACTTTGACCATACAGATTATTACATGCGCAAATCTTACCACCGCAGGGAGCCGATATTTGTCTATTAAATAAAGATGTGCTCTGATCTGCACATACGATTGCAATTTGTGTTGTAACAAATTGTAAAGGCATGCTGGCAAATACATGTTTTCAAATTGCATTGATTGTTCCTGCGATGTTCAACGACATCTAATAATGATTTGATAATAATTTAATAAGTCAACAATGCCTTTTTTAAGAGTCAGCAAAGCACCTGCAAAGCCCTTCATCGGTGGGGGACCATAGAAATGCATTGAAATACGTACTGCTGCCAGAACTGTTTGTTTGATCGTGATTGTCTACCTCAAGTCTATCTCATTTTACCTTTCCAAGGTGAAGTACACTTCAACCAAGGTTCTTGTAAAATATTCAGATCATCAATGACTTTGGTCTTCCTCACTTCCACTGCCCTGACGAGACCCACTGCCCTGACGGGACCCTCCCCAGGTGAAATGAAACACAGTTATGAACACATATGCATTACAGCTGCTATCGGCCAAGCAGATAGCACTATCGCAGGCTGCTGCTGCCTCACAACCGTGTGTTGGAGGTGCACTGTAAATAATTTATTTAATGGTACCTTATTGATCATGTCTAAAGATAAAATTGAGTTTTGCGATATTCAATAAAACGTTGTAATACATCACGCTGACATTGGCCTCTGGTGCGCTGGGCCTGCACACTTGGCTAGCTCAAACTATACGCACGGAGAGGAGAGAGAGAGACGGAAAATATGAAGGAAGATAAATTGTGGCAAATAAAAGAATACATGGAAAACATTGTCGATGTGAATTGCCCTACAAACATTTACCGATACATTTTTACTGAGGTAGATTGCCTGTATAGTGATTAACCAAATCTCAAAGCAGCAGAACACAACCCATGATCTTGCATTCTTTGAAAGGCTCTGCTTAGTCGAATTGCCTCCAGTATCATGAGACACTCGGTCTTGGACAATTATTAACAGACCAGAGCAATCAATTCCTTTGTCATTACCCATAATCCTTAATCACCAGAGACCCTGTCAGCATCTGCATGTCCTCAATTAGAGAAAACACACTTCTGCTCTCTGCACCCACATGCACATTCTCACACACACACACACACACACACACACACACACACACACACACACACACACACAGGGATTTAAACATTTGGCTTTTTAACAATGATGAGACAGTGGATGGTTTCGTGTGCATCAGGGCTATCTCGTGATCCTCTCTAAGCCCACCATGATCAACTGATGACCAGCAGACAGACATGCAAGCCTCATTTCAAACTGCCACACCCTTCTGGAGATAAAGAGATCGATAGAGAGAGAGATGCAATATATGAACACACTTACTTCTTCTTCCCTTCAATCAGCTCTTTTTTATATATATTGATATATTGAGAACAATAGTTCTCAATATAGAGCACATATCTGTTTTTAGAGCAACACGACAACGACTACAATTTCTCACCAATTATTACACTCAAACTTTAGGTGGATGAATACTCCTGTAAGATGTCTGGAAGATGTTATTGTATTCATGGGTTTATAATAGCGATAAGTCATATTTGCATTTTTTTTTTTACAATTTCTATATTATTACTCACTGTTTAATGTTCAATGCTATGTGTTAATTTCACAAAAGCATATTCCTTGTTTGTAAAAAAAACTAAGGCAATAAAGCTGATTCTGACTGTGATTCTGAAGTACAACGCTCGCAGTCCTCTCATGATGTGCTGTGTACTCCCTCCATCTTGTGGCTATGGTTGGTACAGCAGGGGATGGAGATTCCCCCTCCTGGCACATGGACAGATACATATACATACATTTATACAACTAATTAAATGCACGGGTGCCCGTGGTATAATAATTCCTTTTCACAATTGGCATCACTCCGCCAGTGGAAAAAGAGGTTCCGGTTGCTTGTGAACGCCCCCTAACTAGCTAGCCTACTGAGGATGGACAATTTTTCAGTAATTGCACAATAAACGACAACATACAAATTAATATAAATACATAACCAAATGATGTAAATAAAAACTGTTTAAATTGTAATGTGTTTGACCGCTCGTACTATTTTTCCAAAGGAATAGGCCCTACTGGCACACGCTTTTAAAAATGTAATGTGGTTCTATTACAGCTGTCATATATTCATAGTTGATTACACACCTGATTGCAATAATATATGGTCTTACGTCAGGGCATCTGTATGGCCACCTATGGCTGGTAGGGCGATAGTAGCCGGGGGTCCTTCGCTCAAGGCAGTGCAGATGCTCATAGAGAGTAAATACAAGAGTAACCCAAGTCAAACGTCATCCTCCTACTATTTATTTATATTGCACTCAAGGTGTGCAAAACCACAACATCGGTAGTCGGAAATAGAGGACAGAGATGGATACCGGAGGGCTGGAGGTGCTCTCAGCCGAAACTGGCCGACATGGATTCCCCAAACCTATACACGGAGAATGGAAAAAGTTCAAAACAGCACGGGGGCAACTGATGTTCTGCTGGCCCTGATAGCGGCCAAAAGGGGACGGAGGAAAAAATGCAGTTACCTGCCTCCTGTTGATTTGGTGCGACGAAAGGGAGAGAGCGACTTTTCAACACATGGAACTCTGCGGACCATGGGAGTGAGGCAAACGGTACTGGAGAGGATGTTACGTGAGCTGACGCCCGTTTCGAAGCGTAATGGTCCATGCCAAAGAAAATACAATTTTCTGCTAGATACAAGTTCCACGAGAAAGTACAAGGGACTGGCGAATCATTGGAACAATTTATAACAGAGCTAAAGCTACTGGTAAAGGACTGTGCTTATGCAAACGAGGATGAAATGGTCAGAGACCGCATTGTTTTCGGAATACATTCTGTCAAAGTGAGGGAAAAGCTTTTGAATGTTGGATCCGAGCTCACGTTGGACAGAGCAATGGACATAGCCAGATCGCACGAGATAGCCCAAGCCCAGATGAGAACCATCGGAGGCAGCGCGACAGCAAGCGGGTCACGTGATCAGACCGTGCATGCAGTGCTCAGGCACACATCAAAAGAACACCGCACAGGGCGCGCGCTTCAGCAAGACGGAGCAGCGAGAGACTTCAGAACAAGTGACACAGACAGGAAATACAGCAGGAGCTGTGGCTTACTGTGGAAATAAAGCACATCAAGAAAACGATTACTGCCCAGCAAAAGGAAGGCAGTGCAACTAAATGTGGTAAATTCAACCACTTTGCCAAGGTCTGCAGATCTGTAAAAGGGAAAATGGTGCATGCAGTAAGTGACAACCAAGCATCAGACACAGAGGAAGATGAGCTGTATGTTGATACAGTGACACAAAAGGGACATGTTTCAGAAAATGAGCAAGCTTTTGCAGACATTAAAATAGGAGATCAGGGTGCAGAGTTTAAGTTTAAACTGATACTGGTGCGCAGGCTAATGTAATTCCCTGAGTGAATATCACTGTCTGAAGGATGAGTGCAAACTACAGCCCACCTCACGTAGACTGATAGGGTATGGAGGTCAACGACTATCAGTAAAAGGTACATGCATGTTAAAATGTGAGTACAAAGAACACAGCATGATGTTAGACTTTTATGTTGTAGACACACAAGCGCCACCGGTACTAGGCTTAAAGGCATGTCTAGATTTAGACCTGATTAAGCTAGTGCTATCAATCACTGCACCATGTGACAAACAGTCCATCATGGAGGAGTTCGCTGATATTTTTAAAGGAATAGGATTGTTCCCAGGAGAGTGCAACATCCACCTTGACCCAGCAGCAACACCGGTGGTGTGCCCGCCGAGAAGGGATACCCATAGCTCTGCGCAGCCGCCTGAAGGAAGAGCTGCAGAGAATGGAGAACACAGAGATCATCGTCAAGGTAACGGAACCAACAGAGTGGGTCAACGCGCTAGTGTGGTCGAAAAGCCCGCGCACAGGCAAGCTCAGGGTCTGCCTACGACCCCAGAGACTTAAACAAGGCCGTCAAGCGTCCCACTACCCTCTGCCAACACTAGAGGACGTCACCCCCAAGCTGGCAGGTGCACACTACTTTAGTGTAATGGATGCACGATCAGGATACTGGCGATCAAGCTCACAGACGAGTCCTCCAAGCTCACAACATTCAACACGCCATTCGGGCGCTAACGGTTCCTGCGCTTACCATTTGGCCTCATCTCAGCTCAGGATGAGTTTCAGAGAAAAATAGATGGAAACATACCAAGGCCTTGATGGAGTGTCGGCTATCGTAGACGACGTTCTCATCTACTGGTGCAACCCAAGAAGAACACGACAGGAACTCGCGTGCCATGCTACAGCGATCACGGGAGAAAGGAGTCAGGCTCAACCCGAGAGAGGCATATTCGGAGCCACTGAGGTCAGCTACTTCGGGCATCGCCTCTCAGCAGAAGGAATGAAGCCCGATCCAGCCAAAATCTCCGCCATCAAGAGGATGGAACCACCAAAGAACCGTGCGGAACTGGAGACTGTGCTAGGCATGGCTAATTACTTAGCCAAGTTCGCCCCAGCCTCTCTGAGGTCAACGCACCTATGCGACAGCTGCTGAAGCAGTTCCAATGAAGTTCCTGTGGGACAAACAACATGATGCTGCATTTCAGAAGATGAAAGACATTATCACACGAGAGCCAGGGCCAGTCCTTGCCTACTTCGGATCCTGAAAAAGAACTCCGCCTGCAGGTCGATGCATCGAAATATGGGCTAGGCGCTGTGCTACTGCAAGAAGGAAGGCCCATCAGCTACGCTTCCAAATCCCTCACAGAAAGCGAGATCAACTATGCGCAAATTGAAAAAGAGATGTATGCGATTCTGTTTGGATTCAAACGATTCCACCAATACGCCTATGGCCGACACGTCCATGTGGGAATCTGACCACAAACCCCTAGAGTCAATTATGAAGAAACCGCTAGCTGCAGCCCCACCAAGGCTACAGAGAATGATCCTCCAGCTACAAAAATATATTTCACAATCATTCACTGTCCTGGTAAAGAGATACCCGTAGCCGACACGCTCTCCAGAAAATTCCTTACCTCTCAGGACGACAGCCTCAGCGAGGGGATGGATGTGCAAGTACACACAGTATACAGTAATCTGCCGGTGAGCGACGCAAGACTGAAGGAGATCCAAGCTGAAACGGAGAAAGATGAACAGCTTGCTATGTTAAATACAGTCCTTCTAGAAGGATGGCCTGAGGAGAGGAGTAAATGCCCCCAAAGCGTGAGTGAGTTCTGGAATCACCGGGGATGAACTGTCCAAAAAAATGGAATCTTTTTCAAAGGGGGAGAAAAATCATCAATACTACCAGTCTCAGAGAAAAGATGTTGACAAAAATCCATGCAGGCCACATGGGCATGGAAAAGAGCAAACAAAGAGCACGTGATATGCATGTTTTGGCCTGGAATGTGCCAAACGCATTGAGGCATTGTTGGAAGCTGTTCCACTTGCCAAAGAACACCGCCCATCAAACGCCAAAGAGCCCATGATATCTCACCGCATCCCAGACCGGCCATGGCAAGTAGTGGCGACAGACATGTTCACTTGGAACGGTGAGAACTATCTTGTAACTGTAGATTATTACAGCAGGTTCTTTGAGCTTGACAAACTCCACAGCACCACATCAGCAGCCGTGGATACACAAAGCTAAAGCAGCTTTTGCGAGACATGGCATTGCAGAGACTGTAGTTCAGATAACAGGTCCCGCAGTATGCATCAAAGGAGTTTGAAGCATTCGCCAAGTCCTGGGAGTTTCAACAACCATATCACATCAAGCCCATAATTACCCTCAGAGTAATGGCCTTTGCCGAAAGAACTGTACAGACGGCAAAAGCGCTGATGGAAAAGGCCAAGGCAGACGAGAGAGACCCATACCTCAGTCTCCTTGAATATCGAAAACGACACCAGTTTGACAATTTCAAGTCACCAGCCACAAACTGCTGATGAGCCGCAGACTTCGCTCAACCTACCAAGCACAACAAGCAGCTGCAGCCTGAAATCGTCAGCCTACAAAGAAGGACATGCAAAACGGCTACAAAGACAACAACACCAAAAGAAATCACTTCGACAGATCAACTAGACTACTGCCACCGCTGCGCAACGAGAGGTCCATCAGACTCCAAGAGCAAGGCTACTGGAAGCCAGCAGTCATCATCCAGCCAGCTGACACCGCACGATCCTACCTCCTCCGTACTCAAAATGGACAGGTGTATCGTCGCAATCGCAGGCATCTCCGGAGCACCGATGAGAAACACGGTTGGTCTGACAACAGAGTAAGCGCAGAACATGAAGAAAAGGACAATACACAAAAGACTCCACACATACACGACCCACACACGCCTGAAAAAACACCATACTTACCCGATAAACACACGGCTGAAGAAACACACGACTCCACACATACACGACCCACACACGCCTGAAAAAACACCATACTTACCCGATAAACACACGGCTGAAGAAACACACTCACCTGACACACACACAGCCGAACTGTTGACCAACTCATCTACATACCACACAAGGTCGGGACGAGAGGTCAAGCCACGAGCTGTTCTGGACTTGTAAAAAAAAAAAAAAAAAAAAAAAAGGGGGGAGAGAGAGAAATGTTTATCGAAATTGTTTTGGGGGGGTTCGGGGAGCCTGTGGCGGGGGCCGTGTCGACATCGTTTGTAGAAATTAAAATAAGACATTTTATATAGCAGTGAGACTGCCGGACCAAGTGAGCCGTGGACCGCTACCACCTCTATCTCTCTCCTCTGGGCAGTTGCTGGCATGCCGCGACGGGGGATAGACGATCTCCGACAGGGCGTTAGTCGCCCGCGGAGGCGGGGCCCCATTGGGCCGCCACACACCGGCCCGTCGCTGATTAGTGGCAGTTGTGCTGGGCGCTCGGAGGGGGGGGGGGCCGGCACGTGGGCACTACCTGTAGGCGAATTCGCCCCGACCCGCTTTGCACAACCGCCTATTCATTGTCACGGATTATGAAGGACTTATGTGGACTAATGAAGATCACCCGACTCCGAACCTCGGTATATCACCCACAGACCGATGGACTAGTGGAGCGGTTCAACCAGACCCTGAAGCAGATGCTAAAAAAGACAATAGAGGCAGACGGGCGGAATTGGGATCAACTCCTACCCTTTCTGCTCTTCTCCATCCGAGAGGTGCCCCAGGCATCCACCGGCTTCTCCCCATTCGAGTTAATATATGGAAGAAGACCGCGAGGAATCCTGGACCTGGTAAAAGAAGCCTGGGAGCAACAACCCTCTCACCACCGAACCATGGTGGAACATGTGGAGGAGCTAAGAGAGAGAATGGCCACCCTATGGCCCATGGTCCGAGAACATATGACGGAAGCACAAACTGCCCAAGCCCGGGTATACAATCGAGGGGCCCAACCCCGAGAGTTCGTCCCAGGAGACAGAGTATTGGTCCTGGTGCCTACCACGGAGTGCAAGTTCCTGGCGAAGTGGAACGGACCCTACGAAATTCTGGAGAAGGTGGGAGAAGTAAACTATAAGGTGAGACAACCAGGACGACGACCGCCGACCAAGGTATACCACATCAATTTACTTAAAAAATGGGTGGCCCGAGAGGTGTTGTTCTCTCTCTCTCCTCCTCCATCTGTAGGGAACAAGACTCACCTGATCGAGGTCCCGATGGGGGATCAAATAACCCCCACCCAGAGACAAGACTTACGGGAGCTGATCAACCGGAACCGAGATGTGTTTTCGACCGAGGCGGGACATACAGAACTCATCCAACATCACATTGTTACGGAGCAAGGAAAGAAGGTGAAACTCAGGCCCTACCGGATACCGGAGGCCAGAAGAGAGGCCATAAAAGTGGAAGTAAGGAACATGCTGAGGGCGGGGATAATAGAAGAGTCCAACAGTGGATGGTGTAGTCCGATTGTTCTAGTATCCAAGCCGGATGGCACGATACGTTTTTGTAATGATTTTAGACAACTGAATGCCATCTCTAAATTTGACGCATATCCCATGCCCCGAGTAGATGAGTTAATCGAACGCCTGGGAAAGGCACGATGCATTACAACCCTGGACCTGACTAAAGGGTACTGGCAGGTACCGCTGGCCCCGGGAGCCAGAGAAAAGACGGCCTTCGCGACCCCGCTGGCTCAGGGAGCCAGAGAAAAGACTGCATTCGCGACCCCGGATGGCTTATTCCAGTATAGAATGCTACCCTTCGGACTACACGGAGCACCGGCCACATTCCAGAGGTTGATGGACCGGGTGCTCAGACCCCACCGCGAGTATGCGGCCACATACTTGGATGATCATAATACATGGGGAGGAATGGGGGACCCACCTACGAGACGTCGGACGGAAGAGATGTGTGACATTGGGAAGCATTGCGAGTGGTAGTCTCGTGGGTCTCGCCCCCGTGTTTTTTGTTTTTTTTTGTTTTTTGGTCTGTTTTTTTGATTGGATTAGAGGAGTTCCAGAAACAGGGGTGCGAGAGGGGGAGAGAGGGGTAGGGAGGGGCGTGAGGGGAGTAGGAGGGGGGGGGGTGGGGGAGAGAGGAGGGGGAGGGGGGGGAGAGAGGGGGGGGGGGGGGGGGGGGGGGGGGGGGGGGGGGGGGGGGGGGGGGGGGGGGGGGGGGGGGGGGGGGGGGGGGGGAGGGGGGGTGGGTGGGGGAGGGGGTTGGTGGGGAAGTGGGGTGAATGGGGGAGGGGGTTGGTGGGGGGGGAGGGGTAGCAGGTCCGGAGGTGTGGAGAGGGGTCGTTAAGGCGGAGCCGGGGGAGGGGACAGCCGGTCTGGGGGGCGTGGGTGGTGGGCTGTATGTAGCGTGGGGGGTTGTGCCAGGAGGCGGGGAAATGACCGTGTGGGAGGTTTGTGTGGGGGCAGCTGTTGTGTCCGAGGGGTCTGGCTTATTGTCATCCGCGGTCGCCTCGCGATTGAGGCGGGGACTGGAGGCTAGGGGCGGGGGCGCGGAGGGTGGTGCGGGGGGAGCCGGTGCGATTGCGACGGAATAGGCAGGTGGAGCGGGGGGGTGAGGATAGGGGGGGGAGGGGCCAGGCGAGCTCCGGGGACGTGTCCATTGGGGGTGTGTTGGAGGTAGCCGGGGAGGAGGGTAGGGGATCCGTGGGCGGGTGAATCGGGCGGGAGCGTGGACTGGGGATGGATGACTGGCGGGGTGCTGGGGGGGCTGAGTGCCGGGGTTGGGGCGATGGGGAGGGTGTGGGGGAGGGGCGGGGGGCGGGCCGGGCGCCCTGTCGCGTGTTGGGGGCTGTACGGGAACAGCCGGGTGCTGGGATGTAGGGAACCTGGG
>PIJE02002085.1:61465-84762 GCA_002895965.2 Coryphaenoides rupestris | reverse complement strand
TGTGCACAAAACATTACCCACACAGCTGTTGGCTTTATGTGCAGAGCTAGCTGCTGCTCTACGCCCTCCCTCCCTCCCCTCCCTCCCTCCCCCTCTCCTCTCTCCTCTCTCCGCCAGCCGTCCTATCTCTGTCTGTCTCTGTCTGTCTCTGTCCCCCTCTCTCTCTCTCTCCTTCTGTCTTTCTCTCTCTCTTGCTTTCTCTCCCCTTCCCCTCTTGCTGTCTCTCTCTCTCTCTCTTTCTTCTCCCTCTCTTGTCCTCTGTCTGTCTGTCTCTGTCTCCCTCTCTCTCTCTCTCCTCTCCTCTCTTACTCTCTCTCTTGCTTTCTCTCTGCTCCCCTCTTCTTTCTCTTTCTCTCTCCTTCCCTCTCTTGTCCTCTGTCTGCTGGTCTCTGTCTGTCTCTGTCTCCCTCTCTCTCTCTCTCCCCTCTTTTGTCTTACTCTCTCTCTTGCTTTCCCACCCCTATCCCCCTTTCTCTCTCTCTCTCTCTCTCTCTTTCCTTCCCTCTCTTGTCCTCTGTCTGTTGGTATCTGTCTGTCCCTCCTCTCTCTCTCCTCTCTCTCTCTCTCTCTCTTTTCTCTTTCTCTCCCTCTCTTGTCCTCTGTCTGTCTGTTGGTCTCTGTCTGTCTCCCTCTCTCTCTCTCTCTCTCTCTCTCTCCTCTTCGGCAGTTTAGTACCTCTCCATCATGCCCCCGTACACACACACACACACACACACACACACACACACACACACACACACACACACACACACATCTCTACGGGACTAGACAAGGACTTGTACTCCATCATTCAAATCCAGGGAGGAGGCAAAAAAAAAAAAGAGACAAAAAAAATGGTGCCTCTCCCCGGCTGGAAATTCAATAAAAGCAGCACCTGGAGTGACAGAGCCAGTCACGTTTTGAATGCGAGTTGGGTTCTGCCCCGACTGTAAAGAAGTAAAAATATATTCCACTGTTTGTCTGTTTGGGTTGTTTTTTAACTTGGTCTGTGTTTTTATTCCCTTTTTATTTTTCTTCTAGTCCTGCTCACGCGTTGGTTTATTTGAGGTGCTCGCGCTGTCACATCAGCAGTGCCGGGGTAAATCAGAGGTATTCCTCTAAATTATTACCACTCGGCAAACAAAGTCACTTTGATACCGCTGTCTAACCTCCCAGCTCTGTCCTCTGTCTCTCTCTCTACTGTCTGTCTGTCCTTCCGTCCCTCTTGCTGGTTAAGATTCTCCTTTCCCTGTCTGTCCGTCTGTCTGTCTGTCTGACAGTCTGTCTGGCAGTTCCTTTGCATGTCTATATTCTGTAGTGTCTCCCCATCTCCATGTATGTATGTATGTTGTCCTGGCCTGTACTATATCTGTCTACCTGTCTATCTATCAATCTGTCTGTCTATCTATCTATATATCTATCTCTCTTTCTATCTGTCTGTCTTTCTGTCTATCTATCTATCTGTCTGCCTATCTATCTATATACAGTATCTATCTCTCTTTCTATCTGTCTGTCTGTCTATCTATCTATCTCTCTATCTATGTGTCTGTCTGTCTGTCTGTCTGTCTGTGTTCTCCTCTGCTGCTCTGCTCATCTATCTGTCTCTCTCTCTACTGTCTGTCTGTCTGTCTGTCTGTCTCGTATATATCTTTCTGTCTGTCTGTCTGTCTGTCTGTCTGTCTGTCTGTCTGTCTGTCTGTCTGTCTGTCTGTCTGTCTGTCTGTCTGTCTGTCTACCTGCCTGTCACTCCCCGTACCATCCACCTCGACTCCACCTCCCACCCCCTTTAGTTTGGCTCTGCGATCACCGCCACCGCCGCCGCCACCGCCGCCAGCTGGAACAGGGGTTGTCACGGCAGCACATGCTCGGGTGGCGCGGCCCGAGCACCGAGCAGCGCCCACCGGCAACACACACACACACACACACAGAGTGCAGAGTATATAATATACCGTATAACCTCTTCACTGGCGGCAGTAGCGCCGGCCGCCACCGGGAGGAGCTCTTGTGTCGCTCCCATCGGTAGCCACGACCACGTCACCCCGCTGCATGCGTGTGCGCGCAGGGACACGCGCATACACACACACACACACACACACACACACACAGAGACACGCACACACACACACGCACACTGTTCTGCATGGATGTTTGGTCAGATAAAGGGGTCTTGGTGGTGGCGGGGCAGAGGGTCACGAAGGATGTCTGGCCCCGCAGTACAAGTGGACACTCAGGCTTCGCCCACATCACCCCCGCCTCCCACCCACCCACACACACACACACACACACACACACACACACACACACACACACACACACACACACACACACACACACACACACAGCCCGATACCCCTGAAATCCGCGTGACCGTTTTGATTCTGCCTCAAAAAGAGCAATTACGATGGGGTTGTTTAATCACCCAGACTTTGTATTGAGCCGCGGGGCTGTTAGCTTGCGGGGTCCAGGTGCCCCCGGCCCCCCAGCCCCCCGGCCCAGCCACGGCAGCCGGTGCTGGGCCGGAGACGGCCCGGTGACAGGGAAGGTCGACGATTTAACGCGCCGCGAAGGGGGGTCCGGGCGCTAGTTAAGACTCAGTGGGGGCTGCTCTACATGCTGGGCCACCAGGGGTCCTCTGGGGAGCGGGACCACAAGGCATGAAGGCCAGGAAGACAGATGGACAGACAGATAGACAGATAGACAGGCAGATAAACAGACATACAGACAGACACATAGATAGATATAAAGATAGACAGACAGACAGACAGACACATAGATAGAGAGCTAGATAGATAGATAGATAGATAGATAGATAGATAGACAGATAGACAGAGATAGATAGATAGATAGATAGATAGATAGATAGATAGATAGATAGATAGATAGATAGATAGATAGATAGATAGATAGATAGACAGACAGATAGATAGATAGACAGATATAGTACAGGACAACATACATACATGGAGATGGGGAGACACTACAGAATATAGACATGCAAAGGAACTGCCAGACAGACTGTCAGACAGACAGACAGACAGACAGGGAAAGGAGAATCGTAACCAGCAAGAGGGACGGAAGGACAGACAGACAGTAGAGAGAGAGACAGAGGACAGAGCTGGGAGGTTAGACAGCGGTATCAAAGTGACTTTGTTTGCCGAGTAGTAATAATTTAGAGGAATACCTCTGATTTACCCCGGCACTGCTGATGTGACAGCGCGAGCACCTCAAATAAACCAACGCGTGAGCAGGACTAGAAGAAAAATAAAAAGGGAATAAAAACACAGACCAAGTTAAAAAACAACCCAAACAGACAAACAGTGGAATATATTTTTACTTCTTTACAGTCGGGGCAGAACCCAACTCGCATTCAAAACGTGACTGGCTCTGTCACTCCAGGTGCTGCTTTTATTGAATTTCCAGCCGGGGAGAGGCACCATTTTTTTTGTCTCTTTTTTTTTTTTGCCTCCTCCCTGGATTTGAATGATGGAGTACAAGTCCTTGTCTAGTCCCGTAGAGATGTGTGTGTGTGTGTGTGTGTGTGTGTGTGTGTGTGTGTGTGTGTGTGTGTGTGTGTGTGTGTGTACGGGGGCATGATGGAGAGGTACTAAACTGCCGAAGAGGAGAGAGAGAGAGAGAGAGAGAGAGGGAGACAGACAGAGACCAACAGACAGACAGAGGACAAGAGAGGGAGAGATAGATAAAGAGAGAGAGAGAAAGGGGGAGAGGGGAGGGGAAGCAAGAGAGAGAGAGTAAGACAAAAGAGGGGAGAGAGAGAGAGAGGGAGACAGAGACAGACAGAGACCAGCAGACAGAGGACAAGAGAGGGAAGGAGAGAGAAAGAGAAAGAAAGAAAGAGGGGAGCAAGAGAGAGTAAGACAAAAGAGGGAGAGAGAGAGAGAGAGGGAGACAGAGACAGACAGAGACCAGCAGACAGAGGACAAGAGAGGGAAGGAGAGAGAAAGAGAAAGAGGGGGGCAGAGAGAAAGCAAGAGAGAGAGTAAGAGAGGAGAGGAGAGAGAGAGAGAGGGAGACAGAGACAGACAGACAGAGGACAAGAGAGGGAGAAGAGAGAGAGAGAGAGACAGAATGAGGGGAAGGGGAGAGAAAGCAAGAGAGAGAGAAAGACGAAGGAGAGAGAGAGCAGAGGAAGAGACAGACAGAGACAGACAGAGATAGGACGGCTGGTTCGGAGAGAGGAGAGAGGGGCGAGGGGAGAGGGGGGAGGGAGGGAGGGAGGGAGGGCGTAGAGCAGCAGCTAGCTCTGCACATAAAGCCAACAGCTGTGTGGGTAATGTTTTGTGACACAGAGTCTCTGCGAGCTCTTCTGTTTTCCAGAGAGAGCCGGGAGACGCCGCATTCCGTCCCCCACAAATGACTCTGTCATTCACCCCCTAAGTCTTAATTATCACTCCTCTCTCGGTTTTTATCATTTTGTTCCCTTTTTTCTTTGGTGGGGTGGGGGGGGGGAGGGGGGGGGGGAGGGGTGAGGGGTGGGGGTGATGCGTGCTCCTGCGCGTGGAGGAGACGTGCCACCGTTGTTCCCGCTCTTGCGCGGCTCACAAGTGTCATTTGTAACCCGTGGCATCTCCACTCCTCTCTCTCTCTCTCCTCTCTCTCTCTCCTCTCTCTCTCTCTCTCTCTCTCTCTCTCCTCTTCTCTCTCTCCTCTCTCTTCTCTCTCTCTTCATCTCCTTTCTCTCTCTCTCTCTCTCTCTCTCTCTCGCTCTCTCTCTCTCTCTCTCTCTCTCTTCTCTCTCTCTCTCTCCTCTCCTCTCTCTCTCTCTCTCTTCTAGTGTTAAAGCGACCGAGTTGGGGCGTGGGGGGGAGGGTGGGGTTGGAGGTGAGGTGGTGAGGGGTGGTGGTGGTGGGGGTGAGGGTGGGGGTGAGGGTGGTGGGGAGGTTAAAGAGGGGTGCAATCTGGTGGCAATAGAGCTGAACCCTCATTTCAATCACATACCCCCCCCCCCCCCCCCCCGCCCCCCCCCCCCACACTCCCCACCCTGCCTCTCTGATACCCGCTGGCTACTGTCAAGCTGCTCTACACAGACTTTACCATCGATCTGTCTGTCTTCGACTTAGTCTGTCTGTCTGTCTTCCTCTCTGTTTGTCTATCTATTCTATCTATCTATCTATCTATCTATCTATCTATCTATCTCTCTCTCTATCTCTATCTCTATCTCTATCTATAATATACAGACTGGGGGGGGGGGGGAGGCATGTCCAACACGAGGCCTGCAGAGTCGCAATTAAATAACATTGTGAATCAAACACATCGTCTGCCAGTCACAAATACATAAACACGGCGACGGTCAGGGGGCCGGAACACAGACGACAGACCCAGCGAAATGGGCAGGTTTGAAAAGGGAATGGGACCCAATTAGGCAGCCACGAATAAACACTTGAGTGGCTTTCAGTGCTTTCTATGCAGGATTCGGCGCTGCCCATAATAATGCCCATTCTCCTCCGCACACACCCACCCACCCACCCAACCACCCACCCAACCAGCCAGCCAGCCAGCCAACCAGCCAGCCAGCCAGCCAGCAGCACTCACCGGGCAGGGCTGCTGCTTGTGCCAAAAGAACCATCAAGCTTGTTGCTCTGCCGCGATGAAGCGAGCGTGTGGTGCAGGCAACAGAGTGAGTGGCATGGAGAGACAACAGGAGAGAGAGAGAGAGAGAGAGAGAGAGAGAGAGAGAGAGAGAGAGAGAGAGAGAGAGAGGAAGATGGGAAGATAGATAGATAGAAAGAGAGCATGAATAGAGAGAGTGGCTGGTCAACAAGTCCCCATGACCTGCTCTATTTGAGGGGACAGTGCCCCCTGCTGTCTGTGCAGAAGTATAGGAGGACAGGAGCAACAGTATAGCAGGACTACCTCAATCAGTTGTTCTGAAATGAGTCTAATATCAAGATAACTTACACTTTAGTCACTGTTTTGTATTTTGCATGTATGCCTTTGTTGTGCATCGTGTCCCTGTTTTTTATAGTGTGTTTCATTCTTTTGTCCGGTTTGTTTTATCAATTTATCTTTAGGGTGTATCCGAGCCGGCCTTATTGAACGTGAACAGCAAACACCGAATAAAACAGCAATAATCCTCTCAGCACTATCCACGGACCCCCTCGTGGTTTTTTCATTATTTTCTCCTCTTTTCCGTCTTTCCACTTTGAGAAATGTGTTAAGTCTAAATGGGCTCATACTTAATGACTGCCATAAGGCGGGCTTGCTTGCAATTGCATTCGTCGCCAAAGTGCATAAAAAAATCAACAAATGAAACGAAAGAAAACATGCTGTTTGAAATCTGCACCAGCCACACTACTGCAACAACAACAACAACAACAACAACAACAACAACATTATCATAGCAAACTGTGGTGCAGGCCTAACTAAAGCCTCAATCTTAAAAATATATCTTGCGTCCAATGTTGAAAGATGATGTGATGGGAGTAATGTTTATTTCAACGCTTAGCTTTGTTCTATCCATCATAATCATGCATGCATGTATCCACACATACAGTAGGTCTATAAAGATTGTACTTCGGTTTACATTTGTCTCAAAGTAATCACAAAAATCTCAAATAGGCCGCCTACCGTTTGAATAGCATTGTCAAGGTTGTGTGCAAGAGATCACAGCTGGGGTGGAGAATGGAGACGATGTAGTGATGGGGAAACAGCGCCCCCCGTTGGCCAAAGGCAGCCAAGTCTGACCACAACTCCACAACTGCTGGCAATGTCCCTACACTCACACAACTCATGCAATTCACTGGCAACAAAGAAAACCACACTGTATCTTAAAATTGTGCAAAATCGGTCTTTATTCTTTTATCATAATAACCTTTCACCACCATTCATCATCATCATCATCATCATCACCATCACCATGATCATCCGCATAATTACAACCATTATCGTCATCATTATCTTCACTACAATCCCAGGGGTGAGACAGAAAGTAGCCAGACAAAGAGAATGAAAAGGAGGGAGGGAGGGGAGGGAGGGAGGGATGGAGAGAAAGGGTGTGGGTGAAGGGAGAGAGAAAGAAAGGGGGAGGGAGGGAGGGAGAGAAAGGCAGAGAGAAAGGGTGTGGGTGAGGGAGAGAGAGCAAGAGACAGAAGGAGGGAGAGAGAGAGAGAGAGAACGAAAGGGGGAAGGGAGAGATAGAGACAGGGGAATATATTTCCCCCAGCATACTGACTTGACCAAAAACAGGCATTAATTAATTATGACATCAGTTTCAACTCTTTCTGCCGTTGGGGGGGGGGGGGGGGCTAAGGCATTTGAAAGACCCCCCCCCCCCCTCCTCGGTATAAACAGGTCTACCTCTGTATATGTGCACCTCGTTCTGGCAAATATCATCATTCAACAATGTCTCCAATGTCCGTATTTACATAGCACAGCCACACCCACAACCAACACCTCCTCGGCCTCTGTTTCATTTGATTCTCCGCAGACAGAGAGTACTTCTTGTGGGCGGTGGATGCTGGTCCTACTCCAGACCAGACGGAGGGCATCTCCAAGACTTCCACATTCTCCTCACTTTGACTCTCTTCCCGCCTTCCACCGATGATCAGATCTGAGCACCGTCTGTTTATCCCGGGTTGAGCAGATGGTAAATAAGTGCAATGTCGAGTATAATTGAGCAAATACAAAGACACACACACACACACACACACATGAATGCATACATACATACATACAGGCATGTGCACGCACACACATCCAGATGACATACATATCCGATGAGCTGCAGTAACTTTCCAAATAGGCGTTCCACAATGATAGCAAATTACATTTTGCACTGCCAGCCTCACTCAGGGGTTTGTGTGGTAGTCAATCTGAATGGTGTTAGTAAATATCAAAGACTGTTCATACTTGTAATATTACCGTCATCTTGTACAAATAACTGTAAAAGCGGACTTTTTCGTGATAAATTGAAGCTGGAGCCATTTTGCGCAGGGATGGCTTCAAAGTGCAGTTCGGCGGCGATGTTCTCAGCAAAGACAACAAATCAAAAGATGGACGGATGAACATGAATTCACGTGAAAAGAGACACTTGCTGGCTCTTGCTTTTCCTGTGTTGTTTGTTGAGTGCAAGCTAGTAAGCCACTCGATGAGTTGCTCAACTTATCGGGCACAAAATGATGGACGAGGGTAATGCTTTCCGACCCACAGAACAGTTTCTTAGCACGGACCGTATCTTACGTCATTAGCAAATGAATATCAAAAGAACGCAGAAACAGAGAAGTAACGCAAACACAACCAGAGAACAAACTTCTATATGCATGTAAATCCATCGATTATTCAGCCCACAAAGGGAGCTAATTAGCATTTGGAATTATTCCTTTTTTTTCACTAGATATTCACAAAGAGAAATGATAAGAGAGAGAGAGAGAGAGAGAGAGAGAGAGAGAGAGAGAGAGAGAGAGAGAGAGAGAGAGAGAGAGAGAGAGAGAGACCAAAGGATCAGTAAAATCACAGCTGATAAAAGAACAAAAGACGCCTCGACAAAACTGGAGAGGAAATGGAAAAGAAGGTTTGAAAGGAAAAGCTGTCTGTGTGTGTGTGTGTGTGTGTGTGTGTGTGTCTGGTTTCAGTGTTGGTGAGCAAACATGTTTTTGTGTCCATGTGTTTGTATGTGTGTCTGTGTGTGTGTGTGTGTGTGAGTGTGAGTCAACAAAATGTGTGTATGAATCACCACTTGTGTGTGTGTGTGTGTTTGTACGTGTGCTTGTGTGTGTGTGTATGTGTGTGCCGATGTGTGTGTGTGTATGGTGTGTGTGTGTGTGTGTGTGTGTGTCGTGTAAACAAATGTCAAAGTCACATCTCCCTCTTGTCCTACACCGTGTGGTCATTGCTGTTGTGAGATTGTCCGAGCACACAGCACAGCAACAACAGTTTAATTTACAGAGGGGAAAACAAACGGGGCCGTGTAGCCTGGAGGAAGGTTAGCAGTGCCGGCGGGGCGAGCCAATCCGTCCGCGCTCACAACAGAAGAGCGAGGAAGGTAAACAACAACAACAAACAACAAAAAAGCATCGGGGAAACCAGAAGGAAAAATAACAAACAACCACGTCTCTGATATATTGTTTCTCTGTGAAAAAAACGATTCGCTCTCAACCTTTTTCCTTGCGTGAGGCTGAGCCTGTCATCCAAAAGCGCTGTCCGTCTGTCTGTCTGTCCGTCCGTCCGTCCGTCCGTCCATCCGCCTGTCCGTTCGTCCATCTGTGTGTGGTGGTGGTGGTGGTGGGTGTTGCTTCTAGTTAGTTCTCCTGCCCGGGCCCAGGCCTTACAACGTGTCAGAGATTCTGACGTGCGCCAGAGGAGCTCTCCATTAGCTGGAGTAGATCTGGGTCCCGATCACGCGCATGATCTCCTTCTGCACCTTGGGCTCCTGCGTGTTGATGTTGGCGTCGCCCACCTGCCCGTCCTCATAGCTGCAGAGAGCGACGCACACAGAAGCTCTATTAATGTTATATACCAAACGCTGTTATTGTTGCTAATTATTATTAGAACATGTTACTCATGTTACTGCTGTGATAAGAGTGGGGTCCGACAAGGTTAGTTTATTATATAGTAGTAGTAGTAGTAGTAGTAGTAGTAGGAGCAGGAGTAATAGTAGGAGTAGTAGTAATATTTACATTGACATTTAGGGCGCATTTATCCAAAGCGACTGACAATAAGTACATTTGTAGAAAGAGACAGCAATATATCGCTGTGGTACATAAAGATACGAATAGAACAGGATTCAAGCATTCATAATTGCCTGCATAATAGCTGAGATAAGAGCAAGTAATACAAGTAATACTAGTAATACTAGTAGTAGCAGTAGTAAAGCTAACATTATTGCTATCATTATCTACATGAATTGTAAATATACTGTATGTCTTTGAATGGCTTAATTGAGTAAAACTAAATACTAATTCATAATTCAGTAAACACCCGTGAAAAGTCACGTGGAGCGAGAGTTGCATAATTTGAATTCATGAATTTTCAAGTGATCCTCGATTGAGTTACAATAATGCACAACAGCATTCATTCGAAGCCACCTCAATGCACACCGGTCGTTCTATTTGATAACAGTACATTACTCGGACGGTTTGGCGGTCGCCTGGTCGCTCGCACGAGGCGTGGGCAGATAGACAGACGTGTGGTTAGGTATATACGACGGATAACTCACACAAAGAAGAAGCGAGTGCAGACGTGGTCGGACACCGGACACACCCAGATGTTGCCGTGCTTCTGCAGGTCCTTCGACGTGATCACTGACCCGGCGAGAGAGAAGAGACGTCACACATCAACCGTAGCTTAAGGACACGTTTGGTCGTCGCCGTGCACATCTGAATGCATCATAGCAACGCGATAATTGACGGTGCATATGAGGTTCCTGGTTACCTTCGCACAGGGCGATGCAGTTCAGATTTCGACTCTGCAGGAATCTCGACTGTATGGGGCGGCTCTGTTGATAAGAGGCGTTCTGTCCAAAACATGTTGGTTAGTCGATGGTTTTCTTTCACACACAAGCACACACACACATGCACAGTGTAATAACAGCCCCCCCCCCTCTGATTACAGATACAGTATACTCTGTTCCAATGAGTTAAAACTGGTCCCTATTTGAATCACGTAGGCCTGCTAGTACGATTATAAAGGGCTATGAACTAGCATGGCGTGGACATGGCTGGGTAGCTTATTTTAAGCAGTGCATAGCATAGCATAGCATAGCATAGTTTACCTGCGGGATGGTGTTTCATGCGGTTGTAGCGTTGCACCAGCTCATCTTTGGTGGGCATGCGATGCTGCCCTTTGCCCATTCCTTGAACCGTTACCAGGTGGAGAAAGAAAACACAACAGAACATCATCACCATACTATATAACACCCACCCGAGTGGTGGTGCTGGTGGTGCTGGTGCTGCTGCTGGTGTGGTGCTGGTGGTGGTGGGTGGTGGTATGTTTCTTTAACGCAGACATATACCGCAGACATGTGTTTCAAGAATGTGTTTCATATCAATTGTTGGAAGAACTACACTATATCTACTAGTTAGAACTACGGGTATAATAACGCTTCGAATTTAAAGAACTGACAATGTGCCAATGGCAGTCAGGTTTCTTTTATACGTTTTGTGTATGATTGACGATACATCATGCAATAAACTCTCTAACAGTGAATTACACATGAAATACAGCCGGAATTGTGGACATTGTGCTGACAAGGCTGGGTCTATAGCACCTAACTTAATTCGACAAGAACAATGGTTGTCCCGTTATAGTGGCCATATACCCCAACATGAACCCACAAAACCTATCCAGTTGCGTGTACATTACTGTATTAAGCCTGTGGCGACCAAGGCTTTAAATTGAATGACATGGAAAGCAACACAGAAATGCAGAGAGAACCCCCCCAAAAAATGACCAAACAACCCCAAATACTAAACACCACTGAACAAGTGACAAAGATGCAAACACCCACATATGATGAAAATGGACTCCTCCACTCAGGCAGTGTAAAAATACACACACACACCAGAGCGGACTCAACCAACACGGTGGCAGACGGGGTCGGATGGGTGAGGAGAGGCAACGAAGTAGCGGTCCTACCTGAGTATCCAAAAGATATGCTGGAGATAGGGCTGAGATAGATGCCCTTTCCATAGGCTGCCCCGTGCAGCTTGGGTTAGGAAGCATTAGGAAGGAAGTCAGGGTCACTAAGAGTCACTGGGCATGTGGTCGGGTGAACAGAGCCAAGCCAGACAGGGCACCGGGTCATACAGTACTTGGGTCATAATAGTATTAAAGCAGAGAGTATCCTTGGCCAACGCAGAAAAGCACCAAGAGAGTGTTATCATCGCACACTCGTGTCTTTCAGGGACACGGTCTGCATCACTCCATGTTTGTTTGTTTTCTCCTCCTTATATAATCTGACGCTGACGTCTCTCCCGTGAAACGAACAAGAGCAACCGTGTGTTCCTCCTCCTACTCACAAAGATCAAGTGAGTCAATCCGTCAAGCCCGTGACGAACAGACACACTTCCCTTTGGTGCCGCAGACTTCAAATGCTGGCCTTGCTTCCAATTAATTCAACAATCAGTGGAATTGTTTTGTTAAAGGTGTCAAGGGCGATTGGAGACTAACACACAAGTATTGTGCGTCAACAATGGAAGCCCTGGCTCTGGAAGGCTAGTGTCCTATTTGCAGTTTGCTAGACAGACGATGCGTTTTATTGGAATAAAGAAAACTAGAATTATGCCAATTTAAAATCTGAAATGGTAGATTTGGTGGTGCTCCTAACATCGTTGGTGGTTTAGTTTTGAGGAAAAATACTAATATTATTTGACCAACACCACACACACACACACACTCACAGCCACACACACAAGACCAAATAGCCCCAGAAGAAATCACAAGTTAGACTCCTCAGAGGTTTGCTAACCCTCTGGCCAGACACAGTGTGAGTGTGACCGTGTGTGATTGAGATGAGAGGGGACAAGGCGACATGAAGGACGAGGAGGAGGGAGGAGGAGGAGGAATGAGGAGGAGGAGGGACGGAGGAGGAAGAACAAAAGTGATGATGATGACGGTCCAGACTGCAGGGCGAGCACATCCGTGATGAGGGTGAAGGAGAGAAAGAAGACGAAGGGTTCAGCGGAGGACAAATCCCATTGGGAGGTACAAAGGAGGAGATGAGGATGATATTTTGAGATGAAGAAGGGTGGTGGAAGTTCAAGGAAGAGCGGTGTCTGGAAAAATCTAAATGCTAAAAAAAAATAAACAGAGAAAGGTTTTTTTGTGGGGGGCTTTGTATGACAGGGGGAGCGATTTGGCTCCTGCCAAATCAGACACGTCGAGGTTTCAAGATGGAGGTGGGATGATGAGAAAGGAATGGAGGGATCAAAGGTTAGAGGGCACGACTTCAGACGGCGGGAGATGAAGAGGAGATATAATTGGCACACAGAGCCATCTGCACGCCTCTGAACTTTCTCAGCTTGGGGGAAAGTTTCAGCGTGTCCAAAATCCATATCTCACAATCTATTCTTGAAACATTGAGATGTACCTCGCTCGCGCTGTAACTCAAGCGGGCACGCGCACACACAACCACACACACACGCACACACACACGCACACACACACACACACTCTGGCAGATGACTCATTCTGCCCACTGCGTTGTGAAACTTGCTTCTCGCTTTCTGATTCATCTTCTATAAAAAGAAAAGCGGTTTACGCAGCAGCAGAGATAAAACTCAATTTATAACGTGCGGCTTGTATTCCACGACTACAGAAAAGGACACGGAAATACTGACCTTCCGCGGGAGCCTCGTCAAGCCATCGTCAAGGAAGCTCTAGAATGCATCCGATACCATACTCACTAGCACAGCTCTCGCCCCTTCCCTCATCTCCTTGTATCCTAGGACCTAGCTTACGCAGTGCTCTGAGTGGTTAACCCTTGGAGCCATCAAGCAGGGCACACACGTAGCTTCCTTAAAAATGCACGATGTGCTAATATTCCACATAAGGAACACAGGGGGCGGTCTATTCGGTTTACAGTGTACAGGACTTGGCGTTCTGTGTGCCGTGCTTTTTTGCCGGGGCTCCAATTCACTAAAACAAGTGTGTGAAGGGAATCTGGCCTCCGTTGACTGTCAAAATGAATCAGCTGGATAGCGGGCCTGCTCCGCTGTGGAGCGCACGCTATCCACGTGGAGATGCGTCTTAACATGAACCCAACTGCGCGGCGCTACGTACCTGCAGTTTGGTATAAGAGGCATTGACTAGTCCATTTCTCAGAACGGAGTGCCAGTTCTCTATATGGGAACCACTAGAGCAAGTGTAAAGGGAGAGAAGAGGAAGAGGTGCAGGTTCAGAGGGTTGTGTGGTTATATAAGAGGAGTCTGTAGGACCACAAGCACGTCTGGTTGTGGCTTCATTCCAAGTACTGTTCCCTGTGTGTACCGGTAACCTTTACTAAGACCCTTTAAGAGGAAATCATCATTCAGCTGGATATTTCATATTATACAGTTCAACATAAGAGTATTTACATTCACACTAAATAATTATTACAATTATAAAATTGTTGCAATTCTGAAAGTCATTCTATTAGCCGATGAATGCTTGAAACCTGCTCTATTCTTATCTTCAGGTACCACAGTGATATATTACTGTCTCCTCAACAAATGTACTCTTTGTAAGTCGCTTTGGATAAAAAGCGTCTGTCAAAAGCCCGAAATGTAAATGTAAATAAAGAGACATTATATAACCTTGCACAATAGCAGGCTCCGATGGAGGCCGGAGACTGAGCATTGGCTTCTTGACATGATGGCGGAGTAAGAGCTATGTCTTCAGGTCAGGTAATTGTGAGATGTTTGTTATTAACTAGGGTAATAAAGCAAAAAACTAAATTAGTCTTCATTTTCTTAGTTTTGACGTCCCACCGTTGGTCCGCACAGACCAAATTATAATTGCAGAGGATGGTTCCCTGAGTCCACCGAGTCGTGGATGGATTGCTTTCATTCCACAGACAGACATCTCTTAACTTTGACTTTGAAAATTGACGTTGAGTAAAAAGATACAGAGTGGAACTTTAAATAAAAGAGCACCATTTTAGGCGACTTCAGACATCTTACAAATAAATCCTGTTCTCAGTCTCTGTTTGCGCCTCTTTTACATATCTTTGAAGGCTATTTTAGTACACGCTGTCTTACTTTGTGCTACATTAGGTCTTGGGCGTCTTATGTAAGTACAACGAACACGTGCACTGTTCCGCTGCCAGCTCCATGATCACTGTGTTATTTAAAATATAACATCAATTGAGATGTGCGTACGTGTGTGTATGCGTGCCTGCCTGCATGCGTGTGCGTGTGTGTGTGTGTGCCTGTGCGTGTGTGTGTGTGTGTGTGTATGCAGGCCTATATGTGAGTGTGTGTGTGTGTGTGCATGTGTGTGTGTATGTCTGTGTGTGAGACCTCTTGACTGGCTATTCAAGCAGAGCTAGAACCTTGTAACTATGCTATCACACACCAGCACAAAGACAGCTTTGTAATGGCAATGACTTTCAATTACTGCATCCATTTAAAGAAGGACACGCACTGGTAAGTACAGAGAGTTTAGCCCCATCCACTCTCATTAAACCCTATAACTGAGCCAATTGCACCACATGTTCCTATGATATGGCAAACCTCCAAACCCCATTCATTAAATTCACTGAATACATCACTGAATTCTGTTCAATCTTCCCCTTGGACCGCTGTCCAAAATAATGATTTCTTCATAGTATATAAAAAAAAAAGAGATGGACATACAATAATTCTATAATTCTATGAAAAAAAATCTATTGTAATAGAAATATCGATCTATTGTGTATTGTTATTGACTGACGGATGTGATTTCTCAGATTGGAAATCGAACAGTAGTAATGTTGTTGTAATGTTGACGTGAGGGAGAGAGAGAGACGGCGGGAGCGGAGGACTCACTGGAAGGCGAAGGTGCTACCGTACAGTTTCTTGGCAGTGCGGAAACGGGCCTCCTTGGCCGGAGGGCTGCTGAGGAGCAGGAACTGGTGAGACGTGTGCATGAACTTCAGTTGCTGAGAGCCGGGCGAGGCAGTAGATATCAGTTGGGAGAGACAGAGAGGGGGAGAGAGGGGGAGAGAGGGAGATAGGGGGAGAGAGGGAGAGGGAGAGAGAGCGAGAGCGAGAGCGAGAGCGAGAGAGAGAGAGAGAGAGAGAGCAAGAAGAGCACAAATTAACAGACAGTGGAACCAGGGGACTGTTATGCTACCTGCCCAAATGTATATATAAGCTATATAACCCTAACCCTTAGCTCATGTTATATTATTATAATTATGTTATCTTATCTTAACTCTGACTTCATATTTTATAAATTTCTATATTATTACTCTCTGTTTAATGTTCAGTGTTATGCACCAATTTCACAACATCCCTTGTTTGCAAAAACTAAGGCAATAAAGCTCATTCTGATTCAGATTCAAATTTAGATTTTATCTTACAGTATCTTACCCGACTGAGAGGCAGCTTGACGATATGGGACCTGTTGCTAGAGATAATCCTGCAGGAGATGGAGGTGAAGGTTGAGCACATTGAACGTGCCACCATTTTCACAGTGTGAGATCGACATTTAGCGGCAGGCAGACACCGAAGCATTTTCCTTGATCGTTGTCAACGTTACAGTGATGTGCATGCGTTGTGTGTTTCGCAAAACGTATAATATATTCATTCACCACTGGAGCAGGGGGTGGGCTAACGGATCCAGCTTATCCATCTGCTTCTTGATTTCCAGATAAGAGCCCTGTGGACACACAGACACACACACACACACACACACACACACACAGACACACACATGCATTCCCATTCCCATAACCGAAAAAATTGCAGCCCTTTATAACGAGGATAGATAGTAAAAGAAAAACGCTAAATATTTAAGCCTGACAGCTAGCCTCATCATATTCACCTATCACAGCTCATCATAAAAAATAAACGAAAATCCAATGTCCAAGTCTCAGAAAATCGTGAGGTTTGGTGAGATCCTGGAGACTGCTGGGTTACCTGGGTCATCTCTCTGATGGACATGACGCTGTCCAGCGCCTTCTGCAGCCTTTCATAATTCTTCTTCTGTTAGAATGCAGGCATGTGGAACCAGGACAGGGGGGAGTGGGTGCAAGCAGACAGAGAGAAGGAGAGGGAGAGGGTGAGGGGGGGAGAGAGAAAGAAAGGGAGAGAGCATTGAAGCGTCCAAAACACCCCAACGAATAAAGATAGCTTGCATTAGTTTTTTTCTCTCTCATCATACTACCTTTTCCACTCCATGAAAACCATGACTACACCTCCTACCCTAACACCCTGGAACAAACCTTGAGATATATCATATCATATCATATAGAGTCTGCCACCTTTAAGCATTCAGCAGACTCTGGGTTTTCAAAGAGCACTTTTTTAAATGTATATCGTTATTATTACTGTTGTTGTTGTTGATATGACCTTTGGGTTGAAGGCCAGCGTCTTGGGGTCATTGGGGTCGACCACGGACGGGTAGGGCTCGAAGATGATGCTCTTGCGAGGAGACTCCAGAGCGGCTCTGCACATGGCCACAAGCAGGTCCACCACCTTACAGACACAGAGATACGTGAGCTACGTTATAGAATAGAATGTGTTAGAAGGAACAGCCTTACAGACAAGAGAGAGAACACCTTTAGTTTGTGTTAAAGTTTCAATTAAAGTTTCAATTATGCCAAAAAAAAATTTGCCGTCGGCAATATCTTATCTTCATGCATCCATATTTGTATATTTTAACTGTAAATTTGTAAATCTGTTCGTTTATTTTTATTATTCTGTTGTTTTCCATCTTGTTTTATTGTACTGTACTGTAGTGTAGTCTGGCACAAGAATTTCCTTCGGGATTAATAAAGTTCTATTCTATTCTATTCTATTCTATTCTATTCTAAAGGACTCCTATTATACCACCAGGTGTGAGCGTGATTAGCCATTCCAAGTTTCAAAAAACTGTCTGTGTATGGCAGATAGACCAGCCTACCAGTTGCTACAGTCCACTGGGTAGGCTGGTAGGCTGATCTATCCAGCATACTTCCAGGTTGACACTCCCACTTGTGATGTCAAGTGGGGCCATTCCAACCGGTTTTTGGAATGGCTTGGAATGGCTAATCGCGCTCACACCTGTTGCTATAATATTACATTTACATTTACGTGATATGTCTCCTCTCAGACATGAGTTACGTTATAATATAGAATTTGCTCGAGAAGTAACAGCCTTACAGATAGAGAGAGAACATCTTTAGTTCACATTAAGACATGAAGTACAGTAGGTATACATTTATTTCAGAAAATATGATGGATCGATGTATGGTTGATGAACAGACAGACAAATAGACTTTTTAAAATCTAAACTATAACCATTATTAATAGTAGTATACTATGATGAATAAACATAATCCTTAAATTACCCGAGCAATATACTGTAGGTATAACAACAGATGTTCTCACCTCTGCTCCAGTGGCCACCTCCTCAGCAGCTCCTGACATCACACCCAGCGTGTAGAAGGAGAAGACACACAGTTCCCTGGTACACACAGCGGGCTACACACACACACACACACACACACACACACACACACACACACACACCTGTCAGTTTAAGATGACGCAAACTAAAGGGCAATTAAAGGGCTCCCATTATCCCAGCAGGTGTGAGCGTGATTAGCCATTCCAAGTGGTTTCAAAACCCGGTGTCACCTCCGTCTCCGTATCCCAATATATGTCTCCTTTGAAGGTAACGCGAGTGGCTAATATAAGATGCTAACTCCGCTAACACGCTGTGACTTGCGGTACCTTCAGCATGGATCCGTTCTGGAAGACGTGCTGTTCGTCACACACCACGCAGTACTCGTTCAGCGTGGGGATCCTCTGCTCAGAGTACTTCATGATCTGCCCGGGGAGACAACACACACACACACACACACACACACACTGGTGTCCTAGACGGCCCCCCAACACAGTGGACATGACTCGTGTGTCTCACTAAAACCTAAAGCGCGGTCGGTGCCATATTTAAAATAATAAACGTCATCGTAATAGTTATTGTGGTGGCGAGAGATCCGTTTACACTTGAACTTAACGCTTGTGTTAACGAGGGCGATTAACATCTACAGCTGTGCGTCGAAACATACTGTCTAGCGCACGCTTTTTGTGCTCCCTCTTTAACCCGTCCTGCCATATATAAAGATTGTACTGTGTATGACAATGTATGGGTGTGGATGTTCTCGCTGCTACGTCGTGACACCATAACACAGGGAAGCCGGGTGAGCCGGGTTGTTCACAGATGTGATGTTCACAGATGTTCTGTGAACATATTAACAGTTTTTGATATCACCATAATAGAGTAGAAAAGTGATGTAGTGGGTTTACATCGCAGTGCTATGGATTGCTCCTGGTCCAAATGCTGTTGCAGTACTGTTTGGGTTAGCAGGTAACGTCAATCAAACATTTGGACAGGTAACGTCAATTCAAACATCTTTTTGCAGTGAGTGGAGACGGCAAAAAGCCCGGAGCACTGGATGTAACAGCCCCTCCCAAAAATGAAAACAAAGTCGGCAACAACGCATTTATAAAAAAAAAATGTTATAGTGGCCAAGCAGGCCAAACCGGTTAAATAAAATAAAATATCGGCCACAGTGTGCCCCCTAGTGTCGCCCGCGAGACACTAACCTGCACTAAGAAAGCCATTACTCCAGGGTGGGGATGTTCTTGCAGTGGCCCGCCGCCTGGGATGAGAAAAACAGTTCAATCAGCTGCCGCGTGGTGATCTGCGCTGGGGCCCTGGCCGCCGGGACAGCCACAGTCTGATGGGTCAAGTGGAGGACAAGGCATTATGGGAAACCGCTCGACTCGAGTCACGCTTCCGTTGGACGGGCGTAGGAGGGCTGGGGGGTAAGGGAGTAGGGGGGCTAGGGGGATAGGGTGCCAGGGAGGTAGGGGGGTAGGGTGGTGCGGAGGACAGCGGAGGCGGAAGGCCCGGTGGAGGAAGAGAGGATCAGAGGACAGAGGACATCGCACAAGGAGTTAAGCCGGGACATTCGGGGAAGGGGGACAGGAAACACAAGCGAGTAACAAGCGAGTGATAGACCCCTATGAGGAGTTTAGGACAAGTCTATACTCCATTAATGATTTTAATTGTCTTGATGTGTATGTGACAGGCAGACATATCAGTGGTTTGGAAGAGATGTACGGTGGCCTACTAATGTATGGCTAGTGGTTACATAATGTGTCTTATGTGTGCCATACGATATGGTCAGCTTTCACAAGTCCCAGGAGTGTATTCATTCCTGTTTATTATTTAATAGACCCATCATCTACTGATGTTAGTTATATGAATGTATAGCCAATTCATTTAGCGTTGGTAGTTGAGATGGACTCCTCATAGGGCGTTTGATGAATATCAAAAAAATATATGAAATATTAATGTA
Source organism: Coryphaenoides rupestris (assembly GCA_002895965.2). Lineage (NCBI taxonomy): Eukaryota > Metazoa > Chordata > Actinopteri > Gadiformes > Macrouridae > Coryphaenoides > Coryphaenoides rupestris. The sequence continues at coordinate 64,799 of PIJE02002085.1, read as the reverse complement.
GCTGACAGTGGGTTATAGTATATTATATCATGATCACACATAAGTACACACATATGAAAAAAACAACAACAAAACATATTCTCCATCCAAATGGTACAAAATTGAGAAAGAAATGTTGGAATAACTCCTACTTGCATTTCACAAAAATGACCTAAAATTTCAGAGGGTAAAAAAGGAAAATAATAATATTTTGGGGAAAATGTGGATAACAATGTGACATAAGTATATTACTTTAATTAAGTCTGGGCTAACCGAGTTTTACCTTTAGATTGCAGAATAAAAGTGTATTGCCTTCATGAATCTAGAGGTAACAGTGGATTAAGAATCAGATAGAAGACTTATGGGTGGAGCTGCTGCAGCTGCTGGTTCTGGTTCTGACCTGGCTGCTGGGCGGGTAGCTGAACAGCTCTCCCTTGGGGTTCTTCATGGTGCAGGAGATGGATCGGTTCATCAGCCGGGTCACCCTGAGCTCGGGCACGCTCAGCTTGCCCTTCAGAACCGTGTCCTGGATCAGAGGGAAGCTGGGAGACCTGCCACAGAGCACGGGTCAGGGTGGAGCAGCCCAACTATTGTTTCATTTAAGGGTGAGTAGAAGTAACTGTAATAGTAGTAACAGTAATAGTAAGATAAGATGAGATACGATGAGATAAAACTTTATTAATCCTGAAGGAAATTCTTGTGCCAGAGGTTGCTCAAAATAACAACAACATAAGAATAAAAACAATAGAATAATAAATGTGCATACGCCTAATAAAATAACAATACATCTAAGAAACATTTACTCTAAATAATGATGATAATAATAATAATAATAATAATAATAACAATAATAATAATAATAATAATAATAATAATAATAATAATAATAATACAAAAATAAATAATAATAATAATAATAGTCGTTAACCACAAAAAACTATCAATTTAAAACGCTTCTAACTGGGTCTCAAAACGTGTTTCACCCAAATTTGACAGTGTTATTTTTTTAACAGTGTTTGGTAGCTTGCCGTTAGCTGCGCACCCTTCAGTGAGCATGATGCCTGATGAGAACTCTGATCACTTTTGACAACAGCCTTCTCTCCCCTTCCGTACAAAAAATCTATACACCGAATCAATAGTACGCTTTGATGAAGAATGTTACTTGTACGTGTGAACTGACTATTTCAATCTGCACGATGGGGAAATGGAGCCATCACTCCTGCTGAAAATTATTCGAAATTATGCATAATACTAAATCCATCTACAGCTTCAAATTGCTTGGCTACATCCTCCTTACTTCCTCTCTATCTTTAATGGAACACCGTGACCGAGCTCTCGTCAAGATTTCCACATCATGGGTGGCTGTTGAGCAAATATGATTTAGAGGGGAGAATTCCCCTGGATCGATTTAGACACGGTTGGATAGGTTTTACTCTTCAAACGTTCGGGATTAAAAATAATGTTGAACGAAAGTGATACGTCCTGAGAGTGAAAATGGCCTTAAACCTACACTAGGAAAAGATAAGATGTACTATATTTATCATCTTTCATCTTATTTTATCGATATTTAAGTACATCTTATCTTATATAGTATAGTGTTCAGGACATTTGTCACACAAAAAAGAGACAGAAATGGAGAAATGGAGGGAGAGTGAATGATGGAGAGCTAGAGAGTGAGAACGAGTGAGAGCAAGAGAGAGAGAGAGAGAGAGAGAGAGAGAGAGAGAGAGAGAGAGAGAGAGAGAGAGAGAGAGAGAGAGAGAGAGAGAGTGAGAAAGAGAGACATTTTACATTTACATTTAGGGCATTAAGCAGACGCTTTTGTTCAAAGCGACTTACAATCAATACATTTGTCCAAAGAGAGTGAAACAACAATATACCGCTGACAGGAGCCTAGAGTAAAATGTGAATAGATCAAGTTTCAAGCACTCATAATTGCTAAGTTAATCCCTTAATGGTAAATAACAAGATAGCTAGGATAAGATGCTACACAATGCTAAATATTACTTTGAAATGCCGGGACGTATGAACATACAATACAAGTCAGTGCAAGGGATACAAGAGAGGATGGGATTGAAAAAAACCCTGGTTAGGATCAGTGGGTCAAGTGGGTGAGGGGAGGAGACCTACTTGGGAATGGGGGAGAAGATGCTGAGGCCTGCTCTGAACTTCTTGATGGTTCCTCCAGCTTTGAACCAGCTGTGTCTCTTCTCCTGCTGGGCCTTCAGGAACTCATTGCTGAGGTGTTTCCACTGCTGGGAGGTGAACGTGCTCAGGATCCTGGGAAGCAACCGCACCACAAAATCACCAACAAAGAAGAATACATAATTCACCAAAAAATGGTATCAGAAACAAGAAAACCGGACATACAGTATATTCTCAATCATAGTGCTACACGATTGTATGATAGTGATGAATAAAGAGTTATGAATAAATACGATGCACTAATATGCTTCTTTTTGCAGATGGGAGGTAAGGTAGAAGCTATTTAACACATCCTGTGTGGTTGAGCTTCAAAGCTAACGGGAGTTAAAAGGAAGATATGAAAGCTCACTTTTTCAGCTGAAGGCCCAAACTGAAGCCCTCTTTGTTAGAAGGCTGGAACACCTCCACGGACGGTTCTGAGAAGAAAAGATTACGTTAATACACAATACACCTACATATGCATTATTCACAAATTCACACGGCAGGTACTCAAACAGTCAAATTAAAATGTGTTTTTCTTCATGTGTATTTATCTCATTTGATCACACTATCTATTTACTATTGTCACAGCTAATATTATTATTATCATGGTTTACTATTTCGTAATTTAGCTTTTATTCAAAGCGACAGATCCATGTCATTAAAGAGCAGGTCGAGGTGAGGAATTTTGCTCAAGGATGAATGCTATGGGTACACTTGATTACATTTAGACTATCCATCCATGTCTCTGTTTTTAGTGCATGGCTGTGATCATGACTGGGTGCCTATCTATCTATCTATCTATCTATCTATCTATCTATCCATCTATCTATCTATCTATCCATCTCTGAAGATGTTGATCGAACACAAACAAAGTTCTGCTGCCACAGATGGGCGGGGTGGGTGGGTGGGTGGGTGGGTGGGGGTCTGCTCACCGGGTCCATCTAGATACTGAGATAGAGAGAAACGCAGTCTCAGGATAATGGGCTCTGTCCTAATGACCTTCCAGGCTGTCGCTACCTCCTCCTGAGTGGGACGGAGACACAGACAGACAGACAGACAGACACACACACACACACACACATAATAGACACACACACACAGACACACACACACAACACACACACACACAACAACATGACACACAGACCATACTGGTACGCACACACAC
>PIJE02002085.1:35802-60949 GCA_002895965.2 Coryphaenoides rupestris | reverse complement strand
CCCCCACCTCCTTCTACCCCACCCACCCTTCAGACCCTTCCTACCTTCATACGGGGGATGGAGATGGAGAGAGGATGCTGTCCTTGCCTCGGCTCCTTCGCCTCTTAAAGGGCACACCTGCTACACCGGCGATGGCTGCTCACACCCTGAAATAGCACAATAAAAACCAAAAGAGTCCTTCAGAGATCACGAATGCCATCTCCAGATCCCACCCCCCATGGTGATGGGTGCCTCAGTGCTGTTTTGCAATGTGTGGTTCCTGTGTGGCAGCCAGCAGCCAGCTGGTGTGTATGTGTCCGTGTGTTTATCTATTGCAGATCTCTGCTCCTACTGCTGTCTTATATTTTGCCTGACAACACTGAAGGGACCTGAGCATGCTCAGTGAGAGCAGCCAGCTAGTCATGTGACCTGCAGCTGACTGTGCTGCTGCTGATGCTGCTGCTGCTGCTGCTGACAGGGATGAGAGGGAAAAGATGGAGGACAATGAATGTGTGTGTATGTGTATGTAATGCATGAACCTGTGCATGTGTGTGTGGACTTATACTGATGTCTATTAAGAACTATGCTTCAAAGGCAAATTAAGCTCAATTGATATAACGCTTTGTGAGAAAAATATGCAAATTGTGTGTGCATCATTTTTTGTACATACAGTACCTATTTGATATCATATAATATTAATAATAGAATAGAATAGAATGTAATGCCTATAGCATAGACATGTATGGTGATTTGCTTTACAGTTATAAATACTATATAATATATACTGTAAATATATTTTAATATCTATAGTTAAATATGTCATTGAAAAGTGGCAAAAATGTATGTGGGTTTGTTTGTTCTGTTAGTTGGGTTTGTTTGGTTTTGTATGTTCCATATTATTTCAAAGAACTCAACTCACATAGTGCTGAAAAACAATACAGGATGCAATTTAGAAAGACGAGGCATCTAACAGGAGAGCCTCCATATTGAAATTATGTCAGCTTTAGCATATGGTGATGTCATTCCAACATGGCGCCGTTTGCTTATCTATTCGCTTCTCGATGACTTGCACCTTTAAAGGAGACATATGTGACCACCACTGGAGGTTTGGTCCTGATGTCTGCTGTTATGCGCAGTTTCGAGCGGTCATCTATTGTGGCTGGAGTTCAGGTTCAGGTTCAGGTTCTGGATTGTCTGTAGCAAAGCAGCGAGCTCGGGAATCAATGTGACACAAGGCAGTCTCACCAGGAATGATTCAAAGTTTATTTAGATACACAGAGCCTATATACAGTTTGCATGGGAAAACAAGAGGAACATTTACATATAGACACAACCAATCATCTAGGGAAGCAGACATGGAAACGCCTCTAAGACAGCCATTCAGGGAGCAGGGACAACAAGGCCGTCCATGGAGACCCTTCCGTCCCCACCCCCACACACACACACACACACACACACACACACACACACACACACACACACACACACACACACACACACACACACAATGTAGACACACTTATTATGTTGTGGCCGGAAGGATGCAGGGCGCTTTTTTTTGGTCTCTTCTCGCTTTTCATCCCCGATCCCTTTCTTTCCTCCATCTGTCCATTTGGCCTCCCGTTTCATGGCTTCAAAACAATGCTTTTTATAGCATCAAAAGCAACCTTGATGGGACCGGGTGGGTGGGGGATGGGGGGGGACCTAGATCATTTTCAAATGGACGGTGTTCTATTCAAATTCACTCATGAAGAGGTTTGAAAAAAAAACCAAAAACCCAAAAATCATAAGGCATCAGTTTTTTAAAATTAAAACAGGCATTTCAGCAAGTATATTTTTGGCAAGGCCTTGGGGCTTTGGTTATTATTAGATATTAGATCTAGACAGCATACAGCTATACAAAGCTTGTACATTATGTCGTGCAATATTTTGAATGTAGTTAGTGATGGTTACATTTATTATTACATAACATTCATAGTTTATAGTTTTTAGTATCATTACTATTTTGTCTATGTAACTGTGGTTCATACAAATACATTTTTGGCAAACAATAGCCCTGTGGCTAGTGCATGAGATTCCCAGCCGGAAGCTTCTGGGTTCAATCCATGATCCACCTCCATCCAACCTGCTGCCATCACTGAACAGTGTCCCTAGTCCCCAGCCTCTTCCTGCTCCTTGATGACATGTAACTACAATATATTAGCTGCACATCCATTTGAATATATAGGCACTAGACCACCGATTGGGCCACAATAACAATTACACATGGACGACGATGTAATGATTAGACAGAATAGGAATGTTTTTCCTACCATTGGGTCTGCAGTTCATAGGGCTTGCTTAGAATGGATTGGGCCTTGTCCCAGTGTGGTCCATCGCAGCCGAGACGCCCGGGTGGAAAAACAAGCCTTTCTTCTACGCACTCTTCGGTATCACACAGCCTTGGGTTGAACCTGAATTATCCACAAAATATACTGTAAATACAAAAAAAGAAGCACATTCCAGTTCATTTCAATATAAAAAGGGGAAAAACATTCTCCGACACGCTCTGTTTTCATCCTCTGTGTGTGTGTGTGTGCGTGTGTGCGTGTGTTTGTGTGTGTGCGCATGGAGATGGTTTTTTCTTCCGTCTTTTAATCGCCTGCACTCCACCTTGCCATGTATCCTAGCAACAGTGGTCTCTGCCTTCTGTCAGAGTGGCATTAATCACCGAGGAGGGAAAGTGTGTGGGAGAGAGGCTGTTATGCGCTGCATACTGGGTAGGAGCAGCAGCCCCGTCCCTGAACATTTCATGTATCTTGCTGCTACTCATCGGGCTATAGTCGAGTATGTGGCGCTATAAGGTGGGAAGAGGACCTTGTGGGAACGTGCGCTGCATGTTGCTCGACCTATAGTGTTTTGGATCAGCCTTTTGGCAATAGGTCCAGGCAGGTGTCATTGAACTGCCTCATAATGTACTCCCAGCATATATGCTTTTAATGGACATAGCATGTGATGTCAGTGGTTCAACATAATCTAAAATGTACGTATACAATTTTGTGGAAGGATAAGATAATACAGACATGGTATACATGCTAAATGATGACTTTGGTATGTTTACTGCCGAAGGAATATGTATAAAGAAGAGCACTATGAGTGCCAACAGGGCCTACATCAGTAAATTAACATATACATCACATCCCAGCCATCTACAGACTGTGTATTCATTCCCAGCTATGTATAAACCAATATGTTCGTCATGCATGTAAACAAAGCAGCAAGCATCACCTGAATTGCACATGGGTATTATGAAGACAGTTAAACAAATGCAACGTTTCACGGTGATCAATGAGTATTCATCACACGCCGATCAATCAAATCACATATGCAGTCAGAATATGAATATTAGACATCAATGTATGTATATGTATATGTATATGTGCCAGGTTATAGCATTGAACATGCAAAACAATGGAAGAGCCATCCTGTGTGTGTGTGTGCTCTTAATATATAGGTCAATTAAATGATCAGTTATCCATTATTCATCCCCCCCCCCCCCCCCACCCCCCCCCACCACTCTCTGCGACACTGAGAGTGCCAAGTTAGTTTCTGCCTAAATCTCAGCCATTTTCCTCCAACCATATCAGGACAACAAGGCTGCTGCCACTGCATCCGAGCACCGCTACTCCTGATAAAGGAATGCGCGTTATCCAGGTCAACGCACAGAGAGCGGCTGCATCGCGGCTCAGCACATTGATTAAAAATAATAATCATATTCTAACCACGACCCATACTGCTCCCCCCACACACACACACACACACCACCGCGTTGCTTGCTACTAGCACTACCATCCTCCACCCTCCTCCTCCTCCTCCTCTTCCCTCGTTCCGTCTCCTCACATACCAATAGAGAAGGGGGGAGACGAACAGACACCCTCCCCCCCACCTCTAATATATTAACTATCCAGCACATCACAGAGATGCTATAGATTCCCCCCCCCACCTCCTTCTACCCCACCCACCCTTCAGACCCTTCCTACCTTCATACGGGGGATGGAGATGGAGAGAGGATGCTGTCCTTGCCTCGGCTCCTTCGCCTCTTAAAGGGCACACCTGCTACAACCGGCGATGGCTGCTCACACCCTGAAAATAGCACAATAAAAACCAAAAGAGTCTTCAGAGTATCACGAATGCCGTCTCCAGATCCCACCCCGCATGGTGATTGGGTGCCTCAGTGCTGTTTTGGCAATGTGTGGTTCCTGTGTGGCAGCCAGCAGCCAGCTGGTGTGTATGTGTCCGTGTGTTTATCTATTGCAGATCTCTGCTCCTACTGCTGTCTTATATTTTGCCTGACAACACTGAAGGGACCTGAGCATGCTACAGTGAGAGCAGCCAGCTAGTCATGTGACCTGCAGCTGACTGTGCTGCTGCTGATGCTGCTGCTGCTGCGACAGGGATGAGAGGGAAAAGATGGAGGACAATGAATGTGTGTGTATGTGTATGTAATGCATGAACCTGTGCATGTGTGTGTGGACTTATACTGATGTCTATTAAGAACTATGCTTCAAAGGCAAATTAAGCTCAATTGATATAACGCTTTGTGAGAAAAATATGCAAATTGTGTGTGCATCATTTTTGTACATACAGTACCTATTTGATATCATATAATATTAATAATAGAATAGAATAGAATGTAATGCCTATAGCATAGACATGTATGGTGATTTGCTTACAGTTATAAAATACTATATAATATATACTGTAAATATATTTTAATATCTATAGTTAAATATGTCATTGAAAAGTGGCAAAAAATGTATGTGGGTTTGTTTGTTTCTGTTAGTTGGGTTTGTTTGGTTTTGTATGTTCCATATTATTTTCAAAGAACTCAACTCACATAGTGCTGAAAAACAATACAGGATGCAATTTAGAAAGACGAGGCATCTAACAGGAGAGCCTCCATATTGAAATTATGTCAGCTTTAGCATATGGTGATGTCATTCCAACATGGCGCCCGTTTGCTTATCTATTCGCTTCTCGATGACTTGCACCTTTAAAGGAGACATATGTGACCACCACTGGAGGTTTGGTCCTGATGTCTGCTGTTAATGCGCAGTTTCGAGCGGATCATCCTATTGTGGCTGGAGTTCAGGTTCAGGTTCAGGTTCTGGATTGTCTGTCGCAAAGCAGCGAGCTCGGGAATCAATGTGACACAAGGCAGTATCACCAGGAATGATTCAAAGTTTATTTACGATACACAGAGCCTATATACATTTTGCATGGAAAAACAAGAGGGAAACATTTACATATAGACACAACCAATCATTTCGGGAAGCAGACATGGAAACGCCTCTAAGACAGCCATTCCGGGAGCAGGGACAACAAAGGCCGTCCATGGAGACCCTTCCGTCCCACCCCCAGACAGCCAATCCAGAGATGCCAGGACCCCCAGGCCCCATGTGGATATGTAACAGACAGACAGACAGTTAACTTGGAGCAGGGATACCACGGCCTCACGTGAACCACATGGAGATGTGGGTCTCCATGCCCCAGACCAGGAAAGCAGGGACAGCAAGGTCTCTGGTTGAGACTTCGCCAGACAGCCCAGTCCGAGATAGAAGGTGCCCCATGTTCGCACAACAACACCTGCGAGTGCGTCTCAGAGGCCTCCCGGGGAAAAACAGATAAGAGTGAAGCTGACTAGTCCGTAGGTCAAACAGCTAAACTAGTCACGTAGCCACACAGCAGAGTGGAAAGTTACTGGCCCACACGATTAATCCATCTACAACTCCAACATCTGCCAAGATCATTTTTCCGTTTTTACAGATTATGAAAGTGTAAAATTGTAAGCTTTCAAATTATGTGCTATGCATTGAAATGCAAATATTTGAAGAAGATATGCTTCTCTGAATGTTGGTACACCTGAAATCAACTAAGCAGAGAAAAAGAGGCTTTAAAAATTCAGAGCTGTTCACACCTCTCAAAGCCAGGTAATGGGTGGGAACAATAGCTGGTTAACCCCACCCCCAACCACTCCCCCACTGGACTAGCTGTCATTATCTGTCAGTGGTGGTCTGATGGGCTTTTCAATGACAATAATGTCGGCTAGTAAGCTTACTAAAAAGTAATACATTAAATTCAGTAAAGGCAGCATTCATAATTCTAATCTATATGGTTATGCACAATTCCCATATATTATTCTATGAATAGTTCCAAAATGACAAACCATGATTCTACCAACAGACCATTACTCCAGCAACCACATTTTTTACAGGCCGTTCTGTCTGAAACTGTAGAGCCCCCGTAGTTGGGAGAAAAAAAGTGCTAAGGGGGGACCATTAACATTTTTGGACTTTTGGCCAAAAATATTTTCTCTTTCAATCCTTTCCTAAATGTAACCATGTCTCACCCCAAGTGTGCCAAAGCTGCACTGTAAGTTTGGAATCCATCGGATAAAGTTCACAGGAATAATGACAGAAATTGTCAGAAAAAAAGTGATAAGGGGGGACCATTACAATATTTGGACTTTTGGCCCAAAATAGTTTCTCCCAAGCTTACAGTTCCCGTTAGGGAACACCTTTTTAAGTCTTATATCTCCCAAAATACCATGTTACTGGACACACAATCTGATCTGGTCACAGTCAAATCAACATCACTCTTCCCTGATACCACTCTCTGCGACACTGAGAGTGCCAAGTTAGTTTCTGCCTAAATCTCAGCCATTTTCCTCCAACCATATCAGGACAACAAGGCTACTGCCACTGCATCCGAGCACCGCTACTCCTGATAAAGGAATGCGCGTTATCCAGGTCAACGCACAGAGAGCGGTTGCATCGCGGCTCAGCACATTGATTAAAAATAATAATCATATTCTAACCACGACCCATACTGCTCCCCCCACACACACACACACACACCGCGTTGCCTTGCTACTAGCACTACCATCCTCCACCCTCCTCCTCCTCCTCCTCTTCCCTCGTTCCGTCTCCTCACATACCAATAGAGAAGGGGGGAGATGAACAGACACCCTCCCCCCACCTCTAATATATTAACTATCCAGCACATCACAGAGATGCTATAGATTCCCCCCTCCTTCTACCCCACCCACCCTTCAGACCCTTCCTACCTTCATACGGGGGATGGAGATGGAGAGAGGATGCTGTCCTTGCCTCGGCTCCTTCGCCTCTTAAAGGGCACACCTGCTACACCGGCGATGGCTGCTCACACCCTGAAATAGCACAATAAAAACCAAAAGAGTCCTTCAGAGATCACGAATGCCATCTCCAGATCCCACCCCCCATGGTGATGGGTGCCTCAGTGCTGTTTTGCAATGTGTGGTTCCTGTGTGGCAGCCAGCAGCCAGCTGGTGTGTATGTGTCCGTGTGTTTATCTATTGCAGATCTCTGCTCCTACTGCTGTCTTATATTTTGCCTGACAACACTGAAGGGACCTGAGCATGCTCAGTGAGAGCAGCCAGCTAGTCATGTGACCTGCAGCTGACTGTGCTGCTGCTGATGCTGCTGCTGCTGCTGCTGACAGGGATGAGAGGGAAAAGATGGAGGACAATGAATGTGTGTGTATGTGTATGTAATGCATGAACCTGTGCATGTGTGTGTGGACTTATACTGATGTCTATTAAGAACTATGCTTCAAAGGCAAATTAAGCTCAATTGATATAACGCTTTGTGAGAAAAATATGCAAATTGTGTGTGCATCATTTTTTGTACATACAGTACCTATTTGATATCATATAATATTAATAATAGAATAGAATAGAATGTAATGCCTATAGCATAGACATGTATGGTGATTTGCTTTACAGTTATAAATACTATATAATATATACTGTAAATATATTTTAATATCTATAGTTAAATATGTCATTGAAAAGTGGCAAAAATGTATGTGGGTTTGTTTGTTCTGTTAGTTGGGTTTGTTTGGTTTTGTATGTTCCATATTATTTCAAAGAACTCAACTCACATAGTGCTGAAAAACAATACAGGATGCAATTTAGAAAGACGAGGCATCTAACAGGAGAGCCTCCATATTGAAATTATGTCAGCTTTAGCATATGGTGATGTCATTCCAACATGGCGCCGTTTGCTTATCTATTCGCTTCTCGATGACTTGCACCTTTAAAGGAGACATATGTGACCACCACTGGAGGTTTGGTCCTGATGTCTGCTGTTATGCGCAGTTTCGAGCGGTCATCTATTGTGGCTGGAGTTCAGGTTCAGGTTCAGGTTCTGGATTGTCGTCGGCAAAGCATCCGGAGCTCCGGGAATCCAATGTGACACAGCAGGGCAGTATCACCAGGAATGGATTCAAAAGTTTATTTAGATACACAGAGCCTATATTACATTTTGCATGGAAAACAAGATGGAACATTAACATAATAGACACAACCAATCCATTTCGGGAAGCAGACATGCGAAACGGCCTCTAAGCACAAGCCGATTCCGGGAGCAAGCGGACACTACAGGCGCCGCCATAGGAGACCCTTACCCAGTCCCACCCCCCAGACAGCCAATCCAGAAGATGCCAGGACCCCAGGCCCCATGTGGATATGTAACAGCACAGACAGGACAGTTTAACTTGGAGCAGGGATACCACGGCCTCACGTGGACCCACATGGAGATGTGGGTCTCCATGCCCCAGACCAGGAAGCAGGAGACAGCAAGGTCTCTGGTTGAGACCTTCGCCAGACAGCCAGTCCAGATAGAAGGTGCCCCATGTTCCCACAACAACACCTGCGAGTGCGTCTCAGAGGCCTCCCGGGGAAAACAGATAAGAGTGAAGCTGACTAGTCACGTAGGTCAAACAGCTAACTAGTCACGTAGGCCACACAGCAGAGTGGAAAGTTTACTGGCCACACACGATTAATCCATCTACAACTCCCAACACTCTGCCAAGGTCATTTTTCCGCTTTTTTACAGATTATGAAAGTGTAAATTGTAAGCTTTCAAATATGTGCTATGCATTGAAATGCAAATATTTGAAGAAGATATGCTTCTCTGAATGTTGGTACACCTGAAATCACTAAGCAGAGAAAAAGAGCTTTTAAAAATTCAGGAGCTTTACACCTCTCAAAGCCAGTAATGGGTGGGAACAATAGCTGGTTAACCCCACCCCCCAACCACTCCCCCACTGGACTAGCTGTCATTATCTGTCAGTGGTGGTCTGATGGGCTTTTCAATGACCAATAATGTCGGCTAGTAAGCTTTACTAAAAAGTAATACATTAAATTCAGTAAAGGCAGCATTCATAATTCTAATCTATATGGTTATGCCACAATTCCCATATATTATTCTATGAATAGTTCCAAATGACAAACCATGATTCTACCAAACAGACCATTACTCCAGCAAACCACATTTTTACAGGCCCGTTCTGTCTGAAACTGTAGAGCCCCCGTAGTTGGGAGAAAAAAAGTGCTAAGGGGGGACCATTAACATTTTGGACTTTTTGGCCAAAATATTTTCTCTTTCAATCCTTTCCTAAATGTAACCATGTCTCACCCCAAGTGTGCCAAAGCTGCACTGTAAGTTTGGAATCCATCGGATAAATTTATTTTGGCCCAAAATAGTTTTCCAAGTTTTCCCGGTTAGGGAACACCTTTTTAAGTCTTATATCTCCCAAAATACCATGTTACTGGACACACAATCTGATCTGGTCACAGTCAAATCAACATCACTCTTCCCTGATGGTCTAGTGGTTAGGATTTGGTGCTCTCACTGCCATGGCCTGGGTTCTATTCCCAGAAAATATTTTGGGCCAAAAGTCAAAATATTGTAATGGTCCCCCCTTATCACTTTTTTTCGGACAATTTCTGTCATTATTCCTGTAAACTTTATCCGATGGATTCCAAACTTACAGTACAGTACTGGTCACACAGTGAACCACATATCCCACCTCCCTGGTTGTCTAGTGGTTAGGATTCGGCGCTTTCACCGCCACCGCCACGGCCCTGGTTCGATATCCGGTTAGGGAACACCTTTTAAGTCTTATATCTGCCGAAAATACCATGTTTACTGGACACACAATCTTATCTGGTCACAGTCAAATCACACCATCACTCTTCCTGATGGTCTAGTGGTTAGCAATTTGGTGCTCCACTGCCATGGCCTGGGTTCTATTCCAGAAATAATTTTGGGCCAAAAGTCAAAATATTGTAATTGTCCCCCCTTATCACTTTTTTTCGGACAATTTCTGTCGTTATTCCTGTAAAATTTATCCGATGGATTCCAAACTTACAGTACAGTACTGGTCACGCAGTTGTACCACATATCCCACCTCCCTCGTTGTCTAGTGGTTTAGGATTCGGTGCTTTCACTGCTGTGGCCCTGGTTCGATTCCCGGTTAGGGAAACAACTTCTTAAGTCTTATATCTCCCAAAATCCCATGTTACTGGACACACAATCTGATCTGGTCACAGTCAAATCAACATCACTTCTTCCATGATGGTCTAGTGGTTAGTATTTGGTGCTCTCACCGCCGTGGCCTGGATTTCTATTGCCAGAAAATATTTTGGGCCAAAAGTCGCTTTTTTTGGGACAATTTCTTGTCATTATTTCTAGTAAACGTTATCCGATGGGTTCCAAACTTACAGTACAGCGTCGGCACACTTGGGGTGAGACGTGGTTACGTTTGGAAAAGGATTGGAAGAGAAAATATTTTGGGCCAAAAGTCACAATATTGTAAGGGTCCGCCCTTATCGCTTTTTTTGGGACAATTTCTGTCATTATTCCTAGTAAACGTTATCCGATGGGTTCCAAACTTACAGTACAGCGTCGGCACACTCGGGGTGAGACGTGGTTACGTTTGGAAAAGGATTGGATAGAGAAAATATTTTGGGCCAAAAGTCCAAATATTGTAAGGGTTCGGCCCTTATCGCTTTTTTTGGGACAATTTCTGTCATTATTCCTAGTAAACGTTATCCGATGGGTTCCAAACTTACAGTACAGCGTCGGCACACTCGGGGTGAGACGTGGTTACGTTTGGAAAAGGATTGGAAGAGAAAATATTTTGGGCCAAAAGTCCAAATATTGTAAGGGTCGGCCCTTATCGCTTTTTTTGGGACAATTTCTGTCATTATTCCTAGTAAACGTTATCCGATGGGTTCCAAACTTACAGTACAGCGTCGGCACACTCGGGGTGAGATGTGGTTACATTTGGAAAAGGATTGGAAGAGAAAATATTTTGGGCCAAAAGTCCAAATATTGTAAGGGTCGGCCCTTATCGCTTTTTTTGGGACAATTTCTGTCATTATTCCTAGTAAACGTTATCCGATGGGTTCCAAACTTACAGTACAGCGTCGGCACACTCTGGGTGAGACGTGGTTACGTTTGGAAAAGGATTGGAAGAGAAATATTTTGGGCCAAAAGTCCAAATATTGTAAGGGTCGGCCCCTTACCGCTTTTTTTGGGATAATTTCTGTCATTATTCTGATAAACGTTATCCGATAGGTTACAAACTTACAGTACAGTGTAAAAAATGGGCCCTCTAGCCCCATCTTTGGGCCTCCGGCGGCCCCTCAAAATCGCCCGTTAGGCCCCCGTCAGCCCTTTTTTTTCATAAAAAACAATTAAGGTTTATGGCTATTTATGGGGACTGTGACGTCACAGGGGGGGTCACCATACACGGGTAGGCCTCGGGGGAGGTCAGGCATCCGGAATCCGTTGGAATGTTTCACGTGGCGCGCCCCTGTCCGTGTCGGCATGTTTTTGCCCACCGTAACACTCATAGACCATATAGCGCTAAGACCCTGTAGGTCACCGGGTGACACGGGCTAAACTTTGTCATAGGAACAAAGCGAAGATGTCGTCGGAAAGGCCTCGGCCGGGGGAGAGACGTACTCCGAGCGGAGGCCTCTAGGGGCTTCCACCCGGGCGTGAGGGGACGTTGAACGGCCCTTTTAGGGCACCTCGGGGGGCCCGCCGACGCCGGACGACAAGCGCCACGAAGACGACACGCACATTTTTGAAAAGCCCTCGACCTCCTCTACGAGGTCATGGGTGGCGTTTGCCCGTGGGCCTTTGTTTAAAGGTACATCTCTGTTCCCACCCGCTTCCCGAGGTCACAGATCAAATCGGACTCCGCGGGCTCGTCGGCCATCCCGAATAACCCCCGGAGATGACCTTTGAACTCATTTGCATAAAAGGAAAGTGCATTGAGGACACCGCATGTTTATTAAATTCACAAAAACACACACACACAGGGCCGGGCGCAGTGGCTTTTTTTGGCCACCGAGGGACGCCACCTCTGACACGGTCAGAATTCAAAGGAAATATGATGTGCAATATTGTCTGCATAATGTGACACTCTAAGCATGGCGATAGTGTTTGTAGCGTCCCCATCCATCGCCCTATGTGAAATTTGCACCTTTTTGGGCCTCTTTAGGCTTTTCCCGCCTTTTTAGGCCCAAAGACTCCGCGGTTATATCCGATGACGACGCTAATAATATTACTAACCCTAACCCATAATAAATAATTGAAGGGGTATACTGAGGGACAAGCGATAATTACATGTAGAAACGTGATCACAATTGACCTGTTAATGTATGAAAAATTACGTATTTAATTACGCCAGTTATTACCCTGCATCTACTGTGTGTGTGTATATATAGTCATTTCAAATGCACAACTTAGAAACATTGTTTCATATCAAATTACGTAGCTTCAGAAACAAACGGAGAGCGACAACATCATTGAACAAAAACTATTTTATTGTTTTGAACAAACAAACAAACAAAGAAACAATTTTAGTGCTTTGAACAAGCAAACAAACAAACTATTGTACTGCTTTCAACTAACAAACAATTGTAAGAAACTTGTGGTGGGTGGGAAGGGGCTACAAAATGGAGGATGGCTGGGTGGGAAGGGGCTAAAAAATGGAGGATAGGTGGGTGGGAAGGGCTACAAAATGGAGGATAGGTGGGTGGGAAGGGGCTACAAAATGGAGGATGGGTGGGTGGGTGGGCAGGGGCTCAAAAATTGAGCCCTTCACCCTAACAGAGGGGTTCATTGATGGCATCGGTTGCGCTTGCTCCTGCTCCATCTGTGTGTGCAGGCAGAAAACAAAAGTTCACAAAAATGTTAGCCATACGTGCCAGCCGGAAGAACAAATCCTCATCGACTATTGTTCCCTTCATGACCAGGCCTTTATTGTATCCGTCGTGAAAACTATGTAGGATGACTTCAGGGTATTTCATTAGATTCCGCAGTTTCCTCACCTCCTCCTCCTCCTCTTCCTCCTGCTGCTGATGCTGCTGCTCCTGCTCCGGCTGCTGCTGCTCCTCCAGCTGCTGCTGCTGCTCCTCCTCCTCCTCGTCGTCCTCCTCCTTCTTCGGCTGCTGCTCCTCCTTCTCCTCCTCGCCGCCGCTGCTACTGCTGCTATTACTACTACTACTACTACTACTGCTACTGCTCTCCAGGGATGACAGCGGCTGAGGTTGCCACCTCCGCTGCGCCACAGGCTCTTCTTCTGAGCTCTCCGACGACGGCTGGGCCTGCTCCAGCAGCGCCTTCATCCGCAGCTCCCGGACCTTGAAGGCCTGACTGTCGTCCGGGAGCGCCATGTAGAAGTGGTTAGATATTGACGCGGAGTGGCACATGGCCTCTGCCACCTGCCCGTGTTCTGCTGTCGTCAGCTGTTGCTTGGCCTTTGATGAACAGAAAAAATTAGGTTTTCATTATAAAATAATTCCATCGTGCATATGCAAACACAAACAGCGCAAACTTCTGAATTTTAAACAACAACAACAAGACTAATTACCTGTGTCGCAACAGCGTGACGGATGGACTGGAAGGACACCGACCCAGCCATGCCGGCATCCTCCCAGGCACACTGAAACCAGTGGCGCATGCGCGACCAGGTCACAGGCCCTGCCGGGCTCGGCTGAATGGACGGCGGTCAGCTGGTCCATCCAGTCATACTCCTCCTTGAGAAGAGCGATTTTGGCGTGGCCAAACGCTCTATTAGTTTTGTGCTCACGCACCTGAATGAAAGACAACGGGGTTATGCAAGAACTGTACTTCTACACGATCTACACACGATACCTCATAATGACAGTGTACGACATGATCTATGACATGGAACTCACCCACACAACTGCCCGGGACCGGTCTGCTGTCCAGGTGGCCTTCTCCAGGTCACCCCTCGATAAGTTTGCAATCACCACCGTCCTGTGGCCTGTGAGTATCGACAGGTAACCCGAGATGTACCCCTGGACCAGCATAAGCTGGGACGTCTCCACCCCGCCGCGCAGTTTCCCTGAAACACAATGATACCGATTCATTGGTTAGGTACTTCTGCCATTTCAAACCAAAGGGGTGTTAATTTTTCCTAACCCTACTGGCTTCACTACTCACTGAAGAGCTTCGGGATGGCGGCTCGAGCGCTCTCCAGGAAACGCACCTGGTCATCCGAAGACGTTACCTTGCCTGTTGATGAAATCAAGGAGATTATACACACACACACACGCGCATTCCGTTGAATTTTGAAGTCAGAAATGAAGTTTGATTGATTGATTACGTCTTGGTGTTATGAATTCTAATAGGGGCCCGCTGATAAAAGAGGTACTCACTTGAGGCGACGCGTTTCACCGACTGTTGGTGGGAGACGATCCTGCACTGTACCTCCCTCGTGAGCTGCTTGAGCGTGTAGGACACTTTCGCCAACGAAGGGACACTGAGTCCCGTCCTTTGACGGGACTCAGTGATGCCAATGTGGCGAAAGAGTCCCACGACATTAAGCAACATATTTTTCATGGTTGTCGGCGTGTAGCCCTTCTCCTGGAGGTACAGCGGGAAACTGATGGAAGAGAAGAAAGTTTTAATTACACAGTTATTACCCTGTGTGCTGACTGTATATAGTCAATAAATGGAATAACGGGGTAAAATGTAAAGAGGACGGAAAAGATGAATACCGACGCAGTACATCCAAGTCGGCCAGATGTTTCATGGTTGAAGATGCCCGGTCGTACTGGGTTGAGCGGCACATGAACTGCGCGAATTTTACACAATGGCTCCAGCATTGCCGCGCATTCTCCCGGTCCTTTTTGCCTGTGCGGCTACCGAGAGAATGTGCTCTGAAGTCATCGATGACGCGACCTGCAGAGACGACGGAGACATTAAGTGTGGTTAGAGTACATTAGTTACGGTAACATATTATTTGACAAATGATTCCCGATCAAATACTTACAGAGCACGGAGCTCCGGAACGCAGGGGATATGGTTCCCATCTGCCGTACCTTTTCCACAGACACCGGCTTACGGCGGGATGGCACCTTCGTGGGGGTCGCGTGGGCCACAGTGACGGTCGGGTGCTCCGGCGCAGGAGAGGTCGGGTGCTCCGGCGCCAGAGAGGTCGGGTGCTCCGGCGCAGGTGGGCCCTGCGCTATTAGGTCGCTCATCGCTACCTCCAGGACGACGAAGCGCGCCGTGAGGTCGGGCACCTGGAGGGCGATGGCGTGGCAGCCTTGGCACGTTCCGCCGACATGCTGCGGGGACGGTGAAATGTGCTGTGAAGTGGAAGGAGGGGACAGGCTTGGTGGTGGTGGCGGCGGTGGGGTAGCCACGGATCTCGGAGAGGGAGAGGAGTAGCCGAAGGGACTGGGGGGGGGGGAAGTACAGGGGGAGGTGGGTGCTGGTGCTGGGGGACAGGGGGTAGGGGCTACTGCGTCCGTCAGGGCTGCCGGAGCTAAAGGGCTGGACTTGAAAGGGACTTTCGGGGATACGGAATGGGACGAGGAGCAGGAGAACGGACAGGGGAGGAGTGAGGATTGTTGTCTGTGCTGGACAAGTTATGCTACTAGCCGTAGGCAATGGATCTCAACCACCAAGGATAAAGGAAGGATTAAGCGTAGGTTTGGGTTAGACAACCAGGCTCAATCCCATCAGGAAAACACTATGCAATGAGCTTTTTAAAAAGGGTTTTGTAATGTAATTCTGTACAATACACTTAACTGGAGACGGCGGTCGACCTGGGGGGAAGGCTGCCCGTAGAAGCGGTGGCGTCTTGCGCGCGGAGGAGGTGGCGTCTGGCGCGGAGTCGTGTGCGCGGGGAGGCGGTGTCTGGCGTGGGAGGAGCGCCGTGGATGCCGCGCAGGCGGCATCTCGGCGTGGAGCGAGGGCGTGGCGCGGAGGAGGCGTGGCGCGGAGGCGGCTTCTGGCACGGAGGAGTGTGCCACTGGGCAGGCGTCTGGCGTGCAGGCGTCACGTCACGTGACTGTTGGACACCCCGGTGAGTCACATCCAGAGATGACACCATGCGCACGTCTGGATGTGACTCCCTCAGCTGGCGGAGCTTGCCAACAATCACGTGACGCTTCGCCGCCACAACCATTTCATCGATTTGCTAAAAAAGACAATTAATTGCACAGTCGTCGTAGTTATTAATAGGGTTAATTAAGTGTTGTGGTGGTGCACGCAGGTCGAAAAGAGAAAAGAGAAAATCACTTGCCTCCTTCGAGACCACGTGCACCTCGAGGAGGTGCTTGTCTGCGACAGGCCCAACCTGAGCAGACTGGACACGTAAGCACTCCGGGCTCCCTACGAAAAGCATCACATAAAGTAGTTTAGCAACAACACTGACATTAATCGATAGAAAGTTATTCATTGCATTTCAATGTCACCTTCCGTTGGAGTAATGAAGTAGGAGGATCCGCTCCTCCACATTGTTAACTTTGTGGAACCGTATCATGTGCTGGGCCAGATTCGAAAAGTGCGTGTGGCACAGGGGGCAAGTTCTATCCTGAAAATAAAACATTCCTCGCGATTAATCCCAAGTTACAACGGAAATATAATAAGCATCCATATAATTACAATAAATAAATATATCAATTACATAAAAAACTGATAATTTTGCCAACATGTCGTGAAGAAAAACAAGTTACCATTTCTGCAAAGCACGGAGAAACAATGGCTAAATTGGCTGGAGGAGGGGATTAAGTTTAGCGGGGGAGGGGGGGGTGGGTGGGGTATATAGTCATTTCAAATGCACAACGATCACAATTCACCTGTTAATGTATGAAGACTTGTATTTAATTACGCAGTTATTAACCTGCATCTACTGTGTGTGTGTATATAGTCATTTCAAATGCACAATGATCACAATGACCGGTTAATGTATGAAGACTTGTATTTAATTACGCAGTTATTAACCTGCATCTACAGTGTGTGTATATAGTCATTTCAAATGCACAACAGGGAACCGTGATGTATACGTATACGTATGTATACAGTAATATACCCCCACCTGGTGGCCATGAGGAGTACTACAGTAATATACCCCCACCTGGTGGTCACCACGGGTACTACAGTAATATACCCCCACCTGGTGGTCACGAGGAGTACTACAGTAATATACCCCCACCTGGTGGCCATGAGGAGTACTACAGTAATATACCCCCACCTGGTGGTCACCACGGGTACTACAGTAATATACCCCCACCTGGTGGTCATGAGGAGTACTACAGTAATATACCCCCACCTGGTGGTCATGAGGAGTACTACAGTAATATACCCCCACCTGGTGGTCACGAGGAGTACTACAGTAATATACCCCCACCTGGTGGCCATGAGGAGTACTACAGTAATATACCCCCACCTGGTGGCCATGAGGAGTACTACAGTAATATACCCCCACCTGGTGGTCACGAGGAGTACTACAGTAATATACCCCCACCTGGTGGCCATGAGGAGTACTACAGTAATATACCCCCACCTGGTGGTCACGAGGAGTACTACAGTAATATACCCCCACCTGGTGGCCATGAGGAGTACTACAGTAATATACCCCCACCTGGTGGCCATGAGGAGTACTACAGTAATATACCCCCACCTGGTGGTCACCACGGGTACTACAGTAATATACCCCCACCTGGTGGTCACGAGGAGTACTACAGTAATATACCCCCACCTGGTGGCCATGAGGAGTACTACAGTAATATACCCCCACCTGGTGGTCACGAGGAGTACTACAGTAATATACCCCCACCTGGTGGCCATGAGGAGTACTACAGTAATATACCCCCACCTGGTGGTCACGAGGAGTACTACAGTAATATACCCCCACCTGGTGGTCATGAGGAGTACTACAGTAATATACCCCCACCTGGTGGTCACGAGGAGTACTACAGTAATATACCCCCACCTGGTGGTCACGAGGAGTACTACAGTAATATACCCCCACCTGGTGGTCACGAGGAGTACTACAGTAATATACCCCCACCTGGTGGTCACGAGGAGTACTACAGGCTAACGACCGTTAACGAGGCGGGAACTCGTCGCTCATGTTTACTTTATGAAGCTGTTAAGAGTAACGCTGCTCGTTATGAACTAATATATACAGATATAGATGTGTATAGATATAGATAGATATAGGCGTATATTGATATATATAGATGTATAGATATAGATATATATAGATATATCTGAAACATGTTTCGCAGGAGAACCGCGTGGTTCTCAAACAGCGTCGCAGAGACTCTTCAGAAATACTGGAGTACGTTAGCTAGCTAGTGCTACATGCTACATGCTACATGGGTTTTATTTTAATTACTTTATTACAATGATATGATATATATAAATGATATGAGCTGTATTATGCATTAGTAATGATATGATATACTGTATATAAATGATATGAGCTGTATTATGCGTTAGTAATGATATGATATACTGTATATAAATGATATGAGCTGTATTATGCGTTAGTAATGATATGATATACTGTATATAAATGATATGAGCTGTATTATGCGTTAGTAATGATATGATATACTGTATATAAATGATATGAGCTGTATTATTTGTCAGTAACGTGACTCCAGTCAGTGGAGAAATGAGAATGAAGCAGCTTGTTGCTAACATCAGTTTAGCATAAACCTATATTATATATAAATATATATAATATATATAATATATTTATATTTATATATACATATTCATATTATTATATAAATATATATATTATACATAAATATATATATTTGTGTACGTATATACATATACTGTATCTTTTGTAATATACTTTTTTGAAATGTAATATTTGCTCATATATTTTAGCGATATTTCTATATTATGTATTATGTAACGCCTAAAAACTAGATTTGTGCTTTGCTTTGATTTCACTGGATCGTCACCATCAGAAACGATTCCCAATCGATTAGTCATTAGTTACACCCCTAATCAATATCTAAACAGTATCTGAACCAGATCAATATACTGTAATGTGTGTATCGAAACAGTGTCTGAACCAGATCAATATACTGTAATGTGTGTATCTAAACAGTATCTGAACCAGATCAATATACTTGTAATGTGTGTATCTAAACAGTATCTGAACACAGATCAATATACTGTAATGTGTGTATCTAAACAGTATCTGAACCAGATCAATATACTGTAATGTGTGTATCTAAACAGTATCTGAACCAGATCAATATACTGTAATGTGTGTATCTAAACAGTATCTGAACAGATCAATATACTGTAATGTGTGTATCTAAACAGTATCTGAACCAGATCAATATACTGTAATGTGTGTATCTAAACAGTATCTGAACCAGATCAATATACTGTAATGTGTGTATCTAAACAGTATCTGAACCAGATCAATATACTGTAATGTGTGTATCTAAACAGTATCTGAACAGATCAATATACTGTAATGTGTGTATCTAAACAGTATCTGAACAGATCAATATACTGTAATGTGTGTATCTAAACAGTATCTGAACCAGATCAATATACTGTAATGTGTGTATCTAAACAGTATCTGAACCAGATCAATATACTGTAATGTGTGTATCTAAACAGTATCTGAACCAGATCAATATACTGTAATGTGTGTATCTAAACAGTATCTGAACAGATCAATATACTGTAATGTGTGTATCTAAACAGTATCTGAACCAGATCAATATACTGTAATGTGTGTATCTAAACAGTATCTGAACCAGATCAATATACTGTAATGTGTGTATCTAAACAGTATCTGAACCAGATCAATATACTGTAATGTGTGTATCTAAACAGTATCTGAACCAGATCAATATACTGTAATGTGTGTATCTAAACAGTATCTGAACCAGATCAATATACTGTAATGTGTGTATCTAAACAGTATCTGAACCAGATCAATATACTGTAATGTGTGTATCTAAACAGTATCTGAACCAGATCAATATACTGTAATGTGTGTATCTAAACAGTATCTGAACAGATCATTATACTGTAATGTGTGTATCTAAACAGTATCTGAACCAGATCAATATACTGTAATGTGTGTATCTAAACAGTATCTGAACAGATCAATATACTGTAATGTGTGTATCTAAACAGTATCTGAACCAGATCAATATACTGTAATGTGTGTATCTAAACAGTATCTGAACAGATCAATATACTGTAATGTGTGTATCTAAACAGTATCTGAACCAGATCAATATACTGTAATGTGTGTATCTAAACAGTATCTGAACAGATCAATATACTGTAATGTGTGTATCTAAACAGTATCTGAACCAGATCAATATACTGTAATGTGTGTATCTAAACAGTATCTGAACCAGATCAATATACTGTAATGTGTGTATCTAAACAGTATCTGAACCAGATCAATATACTGTAATGTGTGTATCTAAACAGTATCTGAACCAGATCAATATACTGTAATGTGTGTATCTAAACAGTATCTGAACCAGATCAATATACTGTAATGTGTGTATCTAAACAGTATCTGAACCAGATCAATATACTGTAATGTGTGTATCTAAACAGTATCTGAACCAGATCAATATACTGTAATGTGTGTATCTAAACAGTATCTGAACCAGATCAATATACTGTAATGTGTGTATCTAAACAGTATCTGAACAGATCAATATACTGTAATGTGTGTATCTAAACAGTATCTGAACCAGATCAATATACTGTAATGTGTGTATCTAAACAGTATCTGAACCAGATCAATATACTGTAATGTGTGTATCTAAACAGTATCTGAACCAGATCAATATACTGTAATGTGTGTATCTAAACAGTATCTGAACCAGATCAATATACTGTAATGTGTGTATCTAAACAGTATCTGAACAGATCAATATACTGTAATGTGTGTATCTAAACAGTATCTGAACCAGATCAATATACTGTAATGTGTGTATCTAAACAGTATCTGAACAGATCAATATACTGTAATGTGTGTATCTAAACAGTATCTGAACCAGATCAATATACTGTAATGTGTGTATCTAAACAGTATCTGAACAGATCAATATACTGTAATGTGTGTATCTAAACAGTATCTGAACCAGATCAATATACTGTAATGTGTGTATCTAAACAGTATCTGAACAGATCAATATACTGTAATGTGTGTATCTAAACAGTATCTGAACCAGATCAATATACTGTAATGTGTGTATCTAAACAGTATCTGAACCAGATCAATATACTGTAATGTGTGTATCTAAACAGTATCTGAACAGATCAATATACTGTAATGTGTGTATCTAAACAGTATCTGAACCAGATCAATATACTGTAATGTGTGTATCTAAACAGTATCTGAACCAGATCAATATACTGTAATGTGTGTATCTAAACAGTATCTGAACCAGATCAATATACTGTAATGTGTGTATCTAAACAGTATCTGAACCAGATCAATATACTGTAATGTGTGTATCTAAACAGTATCTGAACCAGATCAATATACTGTAATGTGTGTATCTAAACAGTATCTGAACAGATCAATATACTGTAATGTGTGTATCTAAACAGTATCTGAACCAGATCAATATACTGTAATGTGTGTATCTAAACAGTATCTGAACAGATCAATATACTGTAATGTGTGTATCTAAACAGTATCTGAACCAGATCAATATACTGTAATGTGTGTATCTAAACAGTATCTGAACAGATCAATATACTGTAATGTGTGTATCTAAACAGTATCTGAACCAGATCAATATACTGTAATGTGTGTATCTAAACAGTATCTGAACCAGATCAATATACTGTAATGTGTGTATCTAAACAGTATCTGAACCAGATCAATATACTGTAATGTGTGTATCTAAACAGTATCTGAACAGATCAATATACTGTAATGTGTGTATCTAAACAGTATCTGAACCAGATCAATATACTGTAATGTGTGTATCTAAACAGTATCTGAACAGATCAATATACTGTAATGTGTGTATCTAAACAGTATCTGAACCAGATCAATATACTGTAATGTGTGTATCTAAACAGTATCTGAACAGATCAATATACTGTAATGTGTGTATCTAAACAGTATCTGAACCAGATCAATATACTGTAATGTGTGTATCTAAACAGTATCTGAACAGATCATTATACTGTAATGTGTGTATCTAAACAGTATCTGAACCAGATCAATATACTGTAATGTGTGTATCTAAACAGTATCTGAACCAGATCAATATACTGTAATGTGTGTATCTAAACAGTATCTGAAGGTGGGCACATCGTGGGCTGGCGGACAGCACAATACCTGTTCAGTGAAGACGCCACCAGCCCTGACACACTGCGGTAAGAACCACGTAACCCACCTAGAACCCACCTAGAACCCGTCAGCAGGCCAATGGAAACCAGGGGAGGGTTGCTGGTTCAATCTCTGCTCCTCCTGGAAGCAACCACTGACCACTGTCCTTGAGCAAGACACCTACCCTACAGTATAACCCCCACTAATGGTTGTGTTCATTGTTTGTTTAATGTATTAATTTGTCGATTGTTATTATTATTATTGTCTTCCAATAATCAATTGGTCATTTAGCCTGCACAGCAACAATGACCCTGAATCTGCTCGCTTTAGGCCGATCTAAAATGCTAAAATACTAAATTATTCATGTTATACGGATGGGGAAACAGGGAAGAGAAACCCAGGAGTTGCATTTCTGAAGGTATACACAGCACAGCTACGCATTGCTATTTCTATTTTGATGAACGGCTAAAGACGTTAAATCGATTTTTATCAACACTGTAGTCGATAATAGAATCTTCAATGACAATGATCAACTCTCATGGAACCGGTCATTCAAAGTAAAGTCAAAGTCAAAGTGTTTTATTGTCACATGTTCTCCATAACAGGGCCATTCTGAACAGTGAAATTCTTGTGACATGTGACATATTTATATATATAAAATATATATTTATACACACACACATATATATACCTTGAGCGGCACAGTATACATAATACGATAATACGCTAACACACTATACATAATAGCTGCAAAACATATAAAATGTAAATGTAAATGTTGACTCGAGAAGTGTTGATAGAATATTGAGTATTTTAAATAGTACACAAGTGAGGGCAGCAGCAATCATAGCAGAGATATGCAAAAGACAGCGAAACAGAAGCATCCATCATCATTATCGTCGTCCGTGTTTGTGGCTGTGCTCTGTGATCTGTGCTCTGTACTCTGATCTGTACTCTGTGCTCTGTGATCTGTACTCTGTGATCTGTACTCTGTGCTCTGTGATCTGTACTCTGTGATCTGTACTCTGTGCTCTGTGATCTGTACTCTGTGCTCTGTGATCTGTACTCTGTGCTCTGTGATCTGTGCTCTGTGATCTGTACTCTGTACTCTGTGCTCTGTGATCTGTGCTCTGTGCTCTGTGATCTGTACTCTGTGATCTGTGCTCTGTGATCTGTACTCTGTGCTCTGTACTCTGTGCTCTGTGCTCTGTGATCTGTACTCTGTGCTCTGTGATCTGTACTCTGTGATCTGTGCTCTGTGATCTGTACTGTGTGCTCTGTGATC
Organism: Coryphaenoides rupestris; assembly: GCA_002895965.2. Taxonomy (NCBI): domain Eukaryota; kingdom Metazoa; phylum Chordata; class Actinopteri; order Gadiformes; family Macrouridae; genus Coryphaenoides; species Coryphaenoides rupestris. Next base: position 37,185 of record PIJE02002085.1, on the reverse strand, counting down.
TGTGCTCTGTGCTCTGTGATCTGTACTCTGTGCTCTGTGCTCTGTGATCTGTACTCTGTGATCTGTGATCTGTGCTCCAGGGTGTTTGAGAGCTCCGACTACCAGCGCAGGAACGTGACCGTGTTCCACAGCCTGTTCCTGCGGGCATGCGAGCGTCGCAGAAGCTCGGGCTCCGTGTGCCTCGGACACTACGTGCTGCCGCCCGTCTGCGTCCAGGACGGTGGGCAGCTTCCTCGGGCTCTTTGACATGGTTTATAGGGGGGTGGTGGGCACTGGTGGTGGGAGGAGGGTGGAGGGAGGGGGGGGGGGGGGGGTAGGGTGGAGGTGGAGAGGGGAAGGTGGGAGAGGAGGAGGAGGAGGAAGAAGGAGGAGGGGGGGAAGGAGGAGGAGAAGGTGGAGGAGAGGGGGGAGGGAAGAGGAGAGGAGAGGAGAAGGTGGGGAGGAGGAGGAGGAGCAAGAGATGTCAAGGCGAGGAGGTCTGAGCACGAGAGTGTTTTTGCCGTTATGCGGCTCGTTAACTGATCTGCTTGCGCGTTGTGGACAGATCTGGTCTCTTCACTCGTTAACTGATCTGCGTGCGCGTTGTGGACAGATCTGGTCTCTTCACTCGTTAACTGTGATCTGTGTGCGCGTTGTGGACAGATCTGGTCTCTTCACTCGTTAACTGATCTGCGTGCGCGTTGTGGACAGATCTGGTCTCTTCACTCGTTAACTGATCTGCGTGCGCGTTGTGGACAGATCTGGTCTCTTCACTCGTTAACTGATCTGCGTGCGCGTTGTGGACAGATCTGGTCTCTTCACTCGTTAACTGTGATCTGTGTGCGCGTCGTGGACAGATCTGGTCTCTTCACTCGTTAACTGATCTGCGTGCGCGTTGTGGACAGATCTGGCCTCTTCACTCGTTAACTGATCTGCGTGCGCGTTGTGGACAGATCTGGTCTCTTCACTCGTTAACTGTGATCTGTGTGCGCGTTGTGGACAGATCTGGTCTCTTCACGCCGTCTTACGCTCGGCAAAAACAAACACGTGAGCGCTCGGCCACTTTGCATTAAAGAAATGGAAATGGGAGGGGCCCGCCTGGAAACAGACAGAGGCTCGTTGCGAGGGGTTGACCCCCCCCCCGCAGCTGAAAGCCATTAAATCGCACAAAATTAAATGACCCCCGTTAATCGGAGACTGACATTTTTGCACGACACGCAAAAACAAAGCGCTGCGCCCGGGATCTGCTGTTAAGTACAGGAACGCCGTTTTACCCCTCCCCCGCTCAGCCCTGCACACACACACGCTGGCACGCATGCACTCGACGGGCTTAAATGTCTTAAACGCCCGCCCACTTGCACTTCAGCGCAATCACAAATGAAGAGAGGAAGTTATGATGGTGGT